>CAUYRH010109403.1:0-48886 GCA_963574655.1 Perodicticus potto | reverse complement strand
GAGAAGGAGGGAAGGGGAGGGGGGAGGCTGGCTGGAGGGAGGGCAATTGGTGGGACCACACCTACGGTGCATCTTACAAGGGTACATGTGAAATTTACTAGCTGTACAATATAAATGTCTTAACACAATAGCTAAGAAAATACTGTGATGGCTATGTTAACCAGTTTGATGAAAATATTTCAAATTGCATATAAAACCAGCACATTGTAGCCCATGATTGCACTGATGTACACAGCTATGATTTAATAATAAAAAAAAAGTGAATGGGCTTGACTCACCTATAATGAGAAAAGTATTTAAATATTAAATCATAAAGCAACAGTGAATGATATGCTCTATCTACACAAGACACAGCTACAACATAGTTTCTTTAAAAGTCTTAAAATAAATGTATAGGTAGGCTGGGCGCAGTGGTTCACACCTGTAATCCTAGCACTCTGGGAGGCTGATGCAGTGGATTGCCTGAGCTCACGGGGTCGAGACCAGCCTGAGCAAGAGCGAGACCTTGCCTCTAAAAATAGCTAGGTCTGTTGTGGTGAGCACCTGTAGTTCCAGCTACTCGAGAGGCTGAGGCAAGAGAATTGCTTGAGCCCAACAGTTTGAGGTCTTACCTGTGAGCTATGACACAATGGCACTCCTCAGAAGGCAAACAAATGATACTCTGTCTCCAAAAAAAAAAAAGTATAGGCAAAAATATACTGACCTGTGGCAATGGAAAAGTGGAGATTTTAGTTCCTCAGAGCAGGTACATTTGAATTCAAGGCGAAAGGTCATGGTATATGCAACCAATTCCTAACTTGTTCAGGAAAAACAGAATAATGTGAAAACATAAGTCAAAGATTAAAAATTAGGGAATCTGAATTTTTTGGCAAATTATTTTGAAGTTTGGTATTATTTCATTATCAAATCTAAATGAAGTCTCACATTTTGCAATTTAGATAGAAAGATAATTTTGGAATTTAGGGAACATGATGCAAATTAGGGAATTGGAAAATCTAATAATGATCTGACACATGTATTTTCCACATTTGATTAAACAGTAAAAATCACCCTAGGTGCTTTATCTTCTCTCTCCAGAGCATCCCTTAGTGATGCTCACACCGACCTTGCCCTCCACATCCCTGTGCTTGCACTCGGCGTGTCTCAGTTGACCTAATCTTGCTTCTTTCATTGAGCTGTAGATATTTCATTCTATGTGTCTGCTGCTATTAAATTAAATTTTTTCTAAGGCAGAAGTCCTTTCTTTTTTTGTGTCCCTGTGTGGTAAAGCAGTTCTTACTATGTCGTAAGTAAATATTTGTTGCATGAGCCAAGTGGCCTATATTTCACAGACACAGGGGCTGAGAGGCATTAGCAACCTGACTGTCCACACAGCAGTGCTCACACGGCTGTAGGTAATGAAGGGACTGAAGCCTGGGCTCTTAACCAGATCACTATTCTTTCTGTTTCTCTGATACTGGGCAACCTGTTTGGTTTCACAGAGTCAAACTTCCTCCTCTGCAGAATAGATATAATAATGCCATTTCTTCTTGTATACATAAATGAGGTCATTTCTATGATGACCTCTGTTCTAGGAGGTAGAGGGGCAGCAGTAGGTAAAATATGATCAGTGTGTATGTAAGAGAGAGAGACTGTGTGTGTGTGTCAGTCACACTGGGGGTTGAGGGAGTAGGGCCGAGACGCCCTTTGGATTGGCTGCTGAGGAAACACTTCCTAAATGTCAGGACTGCACCAGCCTCCAGAGGCTGAGATCATGCAGAGAAACTCTCACAGTGCCTGGAAAACAGGCACCACGAGAAGGCATTTGTGACGTTCTTTCCAATATTTGTATGAAAAAAGGCATTTTGGAAGAATGAAAAGATTAAATACACTAAGTGCCTGATGCAGAGTGAGACGCTCAGACCCTACTGTCCTCCCGTAGTTCCAGTGGATGTGAGGTGTGCGTGGTGGACCTACCATCCTGCGGGTTTTCCTCTGCTACGAGCCTCGGTCATGGAACGTCACTGAACGTGAGTGGGGATGTGGCTGGTGGCGGTAGTGGTGCAGTTAAGATTCATGGCTTAAAATGTTTCCTTTCCTTTTTGCTTTACATTAATCATACATTTCTACACACCTCTCCTCATAATAGCCAACATCATGTTTTAAAGAACTGTGGCAATTTAATTCCTTAAATACTCGGGGACAAACTTCTTCAATGTGCAGTAATTTGCAGGACTAAAGCCAGTGTCTGCATGTGTGCAGATGTACACACTATAGAGCGAGGCAGCACTCAGCTCAGCTCTGGGAAGGAAGAGCCTGTCTGGACCAGCTGCTGCTGAGCAGCCCCGTGTCCCTCCCCTTCTGTCTGTGGTCTCAGGAGGAGACTGTGGCTCCTTCCCTTGGGATAAAGCCTCCCAGCTATTGGCTGGGGACAGACCTTTTTCCACTGTCCCCATCCCCTGCCTTGGGAGATACAGAGGAGAGGGTCAGGTGACCACATAGAGCTGGGAAAGGAAGGGCAGATGGCCACAGGCCAGGGAAGGCCCTGGAGCTCTGGCATTGGTTGTGGGACCAGAGCAGATCAGACCTTGGTCTTCCTTTGTGTTTCCTATCTTTCACCAATCTCCTTAAAATCCCTTCCACCTTGAAACACTTGTCACTTGGGTCTGTTTTAAAATTAACTAACATGAGAGGTTATGAAAGAGGAATATAATAGGAGTATCTGGCCTTGTGTGCTGTGCTCTCCTGTGAGCTGGGCCCTCCCAACCACTGGCCTCATGTTCAGACTATTCTCCAGAGAGTCAATATTGGCCATCTTGGTGACCTGACCTTGGCCAGGGGCCAGTAAGTTTTCATTCATTGATTCCTCATTCAGGCTTTCTGTCTCTTTTGCATTCTTGCTTTTTCTGAAATAGAAAATAATATAAAGAGAATTTTAAAAAAAATTCTGTAATAGAAAATAATATAAAGAGAATTAAAAAAAAAAGAAAATACCAACCACATACTGTAATTACTATGGAGAAAATTAAAGGAGCTCTTAAAAACTGATGAATTTAAGCCAATCCACATTGTAACTTGGTATTAAATCTCTACTCAACATCTAATGAGGGGATTTTTGTTAGTTTCTGAAACTTTGGTTTTTATTTCATCTGTAAAATTATAACAAATTATTGTTGATGGGGGTACAGTATACAGTTACAGCCTGGCATAGACGTGTTTCTTGAAAATAGCCTTTCCTCTTCCCTTGCCTCCTGTCAGCCTGCATAATTTATAATGATGTAATGATGGCTTTTTTTTCCCACCAAAATGTTACTGCATAGGATATTTTTGTTGTTCTTTTATGTTTGAACCTAAACGTCTTCTCCATTAAAAAATACATCATAGATAAATGCCTCTGTGACCATTTCCCTGTACAAGGATTTTTATTTGGTTTTTATACCGCTAATTGTGCCAGGCATTAGGCCCACAGTGCACATGTGTGTTGATTTCAGCACAAGTTCTTGGCGTTGGTCACATCTCTCTTAGAACGAGTCAACATCTCCACAGGCTTAGAATGCTACATGTGTGTCTCATGCTTTTAATTTGTACTTCACAGCTATTTTAACTAAACTATTATTTGAAATACAGTTGTTTCTTATTTGTGTTGAAGCAACAGCAGAGAATTTTGTGGGGTATTAAAAAGGAAGAAAGGAAGGAAAGGGTGTGTAGAGAACCTTCTATTCTCTGGAGCAATAACTTAAACTTCATGAAAAGCGTAAGTTCAGGCTTTCCCTGCTCAGAGGAACAGACCTAGATGGTTTCTGTCCACAGTGCTTGTGGGCAACATGGCCCTCTGGATGGCAGGTGGCAGCAGGAAGGGAATTCAAGCAATTGAAAACCCAAATCATGCTCTCTGGGGCTTATTGACAGAGACCAAGTATATCAGCTGATAATACCACATTATTTTAAATAATTAATATTTTTTGACAAAATAATAACTGCGTAGAGAGATTTAGGGTGCCATTGTGCAGCCTCCATTAGCGGACTACAGACACTACAACAAAGGGTCCCTGAGCGCATTTGTTCCCAGGGGTTCCCCAACAACCCCCAGCTGGGCCCATCTTCTCCTCATTCACCTCTGCTGCATATTCTTGTAAAAAAGACTCCATATGTTTCTGGAATTTAATCACTGCCTCTCGTTAATTGCCCCTGGTATGTTGTTGAGTTACGAGGTGAGTTTTTACCTCTTTGAGTCTGATCAGAGAATAAACCACCAGACACCCTATCTGGGTGTTGCCAGAGCCTTCTGCAGCCTACAATTCATGAACTTTAATTCTACTTCTTACTGCAAAGTGGGAAAAGTTAAGATTGATAAGGGCTGGCTGCTAGACCCGAGGCTGGCTTATTCTGCAACTGTCACTGGAGCTCGGGTCCCCTGCACTGAGAAACGTGCAGTACAGCAACTCATGGCCAGGGTTCTGGGGACTGACAGCCCGGTTCACAGCCTTGTTCTGCCCCATATTAACTGTAATGACCTTAGGCAAAGTCATTCTCTGGACCCAGCTTTCTCATCTGTGAATGGGGAAAATAGTTGTAGAGTTTCCCCAAAGGTTAGATAAAGGAGTATTTGTAAATCATTTCGAAAGGACTGATAGAAGAAAGGCTCAGTACCTAGTAGCTATTACTATTGTTGGCCTTGGTATTATGGGGATGGCCCAGCGGACACTGAAGGAGGAAACTCTGAGATCTGTGGAGTTGCGTTCGGCCTCCTGAGAGAAGTTACAGGGGCGGTGAGCAGTGCGGAGAGTCTGCTAGTCTCAGCGTAGTGGAGTCAGAGATTCTGGCTCCTTCCGTCCTGTGGAACCTGAATCTAAGGTCCTCCACAGGACTTTTTGCAGTCAAAACTTGAAGTAGTTACTGTTTACCTCTCTTCCACCGTCTTCCAATCTGTCACGTGGCCCCCATCTGACAGTAACGGAGCTGGAAATGTCACCTCCTGGTGTTCTCTAAAAGAGGAGGCAGGATTGGTCTAATTTAGGCCTGTCTCTGTGGCACAGAAGAGGACCCAGTGGGACGGGCGACTTCAGTGGAAAAAAGAATCCTCAGCTGTTCTCTTAAACTATGCTGCTAGGGCTCAGCCTTACTGCTGTCTCTTGGAAGCTTGATGTAGGGGAGAATACAAAAAAGAAAGAAATGTTTGCCTCAGGTACACCAAAGCTTGAGAACTAGCCCAGCACTTCCCCAGGTTAGCTGCCTGGACTTAGGGTACACTGATCTTACCATGTGTACCAGGATGGCAAAGGCTGCCTTGAAGTATCATTGTAAATGCTCTAAGGCTAATATTTTTAAAGCTATTTTACGTTTTTATATGTAGCAAATCGCATTGCCACAGGGGATTATAAACCCATTGCATTAACAGGCTCCAGAGTCTGAGGAAAGGGTAGCCAGCAACTAAGACAAGCTCTGTGTTAGCTTCAACTGATAGAGTTCTGTTAGCATTTGCAGCAAAAGTTTAAAAGCCAGGATTTTGAAAGAGAAAGCATTTTTCAAAACATATTTTCCTTTACTATATTAAAATCAAATGTGGAGGAGCCAGATTACAAGGGCCTATACTTAGCATATCAGATTATTTCATTTCTGTCCATGATGTTTTTGTCTCCTGGCCATGAGCCTTGCTGCCTCAGCAGCAAGTGGGAGAGGCAGAGAACATGTCACTGAGAGGTGATGTCCCAGCACCATTCCGTACAGGTGGCTGTGTGGATGAGCACTGCTTGCTGCTGTGGGGATATAGGGGCAGCTCTTCTTGCATACCCTGCTCAGGGGACATGGGTGCACTGAGGGTGCTCAGAACCCAGCAGAACATGGAGCCAAGGGGACCAGGGTACCCAGCAAAAGATGGTGAAACTGGGGCAAAAAGCCAGGTACATGCAGCAATGCAAGGACCCAGGAAGGCCAGGCAGATCCAGGTGCCCATTCCCACTGGCATTGAGGCGGCCACCCTGATTGACCACCTGCAGCAGAAACCAGGAGGAAGCTGCTGACCCTGCTGGGTTGGACGAGAGTTTGCTCCCTGCAAGCCCTTCTCCTTTTCGGGCTATGGGAAGAATAAAAAGTTAGAGAGAAGCTCCTTTCCCCCTGCCAAATAATAAAATAGGTGATGGATAGATCCATAGATAGATAAAATGACACTCTACGTGAGGTCTAACAGTTGAGTTTCAGATCTTGCCACCGTGTACTTACGTGGGCAGCACTGTACAAGCAGAACAGTAAGGTTTCCTGACCTCGTCTACCAGTGTCTCACAGGTGTGACTGTCCACTCAGTGTCTTGCTGAGTTCCATTCATTATTGTTGTATTTTTTGTGGGACTGCATGCTTGAATTAGAACAATAAACAGCCATTCTTAATTTCTTGTTAAACTTGACAGAGTGAAAATGAAACCAGGGATGTGTTAGTCTAAGGTTATGGGGGTAATGCAAAGAAGAAAATGACAGTGTACAAAGAGAGTAAATGCTTCTCCAAGGGGAGAGAAAGCATCACTGATGAAGAGAAGTCAGGGTAGCCAGTAATGATCAAAACTGACCAAAACATTGCAAGGATTTGTCAAAGTGTCCAAAATCATCAGCTGATTATGCAAAGCATAGTAGACCACATGATCATTGGTAGAGAAACAGATCAAATCTTCACTAAAAATCTCGACCAACAACTCATGGCTCTTGTATCAGGGCAATGCACCAGCTCACACTGCACCATCTATGAGGGAGGTTGTAGCCAGTAAACTAATAACTATATTGGAACATCCTCTCTACTCACCTGATCTGGCCTCTAATGACTTCTCTTTTCACCTAAAGATAAAGGAAACATTGGATAGAAGATATTTTGATGACATTCAGGACACCAAGGGTAATACTATGACAACTTTGATAGCCATTCCAGAAAAAGAGTTCCAAAATTGCTTTGATGCATGGAATAGGCCCTGGAATCAGTGTATAGTTTCCCAAGGGGAGTACTTTGAAGGTGACTGTAGTGATATTCAGCAAAGAGGTGTGCAGCTCTTTTCTATGAGGTTGGAAAAGTACTTGTCAGAACCTTGTATAAATTATATATTCTCTCTCTAGACAAAGCATCTATATATAAATTACACATCTTCTTTATTTAAAAGAAAAAGACAAAATTGGGGGAATCTTCCAAGATGGAAATTACAATGACAGAAATGCAATAACCAGGAACTGACTTAGCGTATAGAATGTTGGTTAAATATCAAACTCCAATTTCCAAACTCCACACTGCTCATTTCATATTTAATTTTTTGTGACTTATTTTTTACATTGTACCTGAAATTTATCTATTTATATCTTTATTTAACATTTGATTATCAGTTTTTCCATCTTTCTATGTCTCTTTATATGGTCATCTACCTTGTTCATCTAATTGGACTATAAAGCCCAATGTGAAAGAAATCATGAATAGTTAATTCGATCCACAGGAGCGACCCTAGGTCTAGAAACTTCCATACTACTTCACAGGACATGCTTATTATGTAAATGTTTGTTCAATGAGGAAATGAATCAATAGATGGAAGTTAAAGGAAAAGAGAATTTATATTAACTTATATCTCTTCTGGTTTTCAGATTCTCTGTAGGTAATTCAATTAATATGATTTATGATAGTGTTTACATATCCATAGTGTTTTTTGAATTCCACATAGAATGAATAAATACATTAAATGAAATTATCCATGTAAGCAAACAGTCACTGCTTTCTGCTTATTCTAGGTTTTCTAGGGATAAAATTCAAAACTTTTTCCAGGGGTAAACTTCAAAACACTGAAGAATCTCTGTCCATGCATGGCTCCTGGCAACATGGAAAGTACACTGCTTTGCTGTAAAGTAGTTAGACCTCTTTTTGACACATGAGGAGCAAGATTTAAGGCCTTTCTAATTTCTAAGATCTAGGATTAGGTCTAGTAAACATAGCACCACCTGACAAGGTAAATTCTTTCAGGGATTCTTTGTTTTCACCAGAGTGAGCGGCATACCACAGGTTAGCAATTTGCCTGTCAGGAATCTCGGAACCTACCTGCCACCCGTTTGAACTGCCTTCGAGTAAATTGGTAAGGGTTATTTTATGCCTTTTCATTTCTGTCTGATCTGAAAGACACAAAACCTTTTAAGATCTGTATTTGAACAAGGAATTTATTATTTTAGTTTACTTTTGTAAAACTTTGTGTTTTTAAATAGGTTTTATTTTCAGGTCATTCCAAGGAAGCGCTTGATGTGAAAATGGAATGGAATTCTTTAGATCAAGGACAATGTTCTTTCATCTGATTTGCATATCCCAGTCTGTAGAGAGGGGGGAATTCTTGATTGTAATACACCAATCTTACGTTATATCCTATTTTAAACCTTTGAAATCATTTTCATGGTGTTAGCTGAGATAGGAAGAACAGGTGTCTGTTGTCCTACAAATAGAGGAATAATGCTCAGAAAGGTTAAGTAGCTGCCCTGAGGTCACAAAGCACTGGGCATGAGCTGCTGAACATGGCCCCTCTCTGTGTCACCCCTGGACTTAAACATGGCCTCTCTCTGTGTCACCCCTGGACTTACTCCATTGAAACACATTAAGTCTCCATCTCCTGGTGGTCCTAGGGAGGAAGAACAAGGCCACATCTGTTCCAGGTCTAACCCTACCTGATGCTGGGCGGCCCAACTCTCCTGTACTGTCAGACACCTCTCACCCTTAGGTACACTCCTACACTCCTTGTAGCTAAGTTACTCCCAGAGGCCATGATTTTCAACTCGTGCACCCTCAGAGGATCTTAGGTATGCCACGAAAATTTTTCAAGACCAATAATTAATTTATTTTCAAAAGAAGTTCAAAGCACAGTAGGTATATTCTTTTCTTCACCCTTTTTTGTGTCAGATAATTTAAGTGCACCGTCGAAATTTAACCCTAGGTTCAAGGGTGCGGTAAAACAAAAAAGGTTGAAAAACACTGTTCTAGAGGGTTTTGTGCTACTTGAAAGTGAGGATTTCTATCATAAACACTGTGAAAACGAATTGGAAAAGAGTCTGGTTTTCTTCCTCACTGCCACCTGTCCTCACAAAGTCATTCAGGGGGACAAATTAGTAGTCGCCTCTCCTCCCCCAGAGCAAATGCGTGTGTGAGGGGGAGGGCAATGACTCGCTGTTGGGGACAGGTGGTGGCGTGTTGACTAGGACTATAGGGGCGCCTGCCCATAGTCAAAATATTCTATTATTTGCTATTATTATCTTCTCAGGCCAGGCAGGGCTGCAACTCACTATTCTGCAGAGCACCCCTAGTGAGCCCGGGACTATAAACTCCGGGACATCTTGTCTCTGATTCATCTGTGAACTCTCTGCTTGTTATTAAGGAAGCGGCTGAAATCCCAGTCTCCCCGAGTCTAGGAGCAGGGCAGCGTGGTCGAGTCTAGGGTCCCTCCGTTCGGACGTGCAGGTTCCTGGGGCAGAAGGTGGAGGCTCAGGGCGCGGGGGGTGGGGGGCTGTGACACTCAGGGGTGCCGGGCTGGTCAGCCCAGAGAGACAGCCCCCCTCGCCCTCCTCGGCGGACTTGGCCTTCCCACTGACTCTCCCTTTCAGGACTGGATCATGAGCCTTTTCCCAGGACCTCAGACAAACAGGACTTAAACCGGAGCACAGACTGACGAAGCACGAGAAAATGGACCCCCCGGGGGTCATGGGGAACTGGTTATTTGTCCCGGAGAAAGTGGAGCTTCGAGGAGACTTATAAAGTCTGTACCTTCACAGCAGGTGAAAGGCGTCCCTGGCCTTGAACCGGACTGGTCCTGGGCGCGGGCGGGGCGAGAGGCAGGGCTGCGGCTGCTGCGCACTGGGTCCCCCAGCTCTGCCCTGGACTTGGGCTGCCCACAGCTGTCCCCGGCACCAGCTCTCTCAGGGAGAGACGCCCCCTCTTTCTCTGGCGCTGCTGCCGGGACCCAAGCCTTCTAGCCACGCGTCTTCCTCCATCCACCACTGGCAATTCAAACCACAAGCACGTATTCGTTTACTTGTCACGTTTTGTGTGCATTTTGTCTTCAGATTTTTTGCAAATGCTTTCCCCTCCTAATCTTCAAAATAAAGAGGAAAACATCTTGATTCGTTACCTTGCAGAGTGACTGCGAGTACAAAAGAGGAGCGAGCAGCCTGGTTCCCGAGAGCACCTGCCAACAGGCGGCTGCTCCGTGCGGACGGTCCTGGGGAACCGCACCGGCTCCCGCGGGCACAGCGCTGGCTGGTAAGCGCGCTGGGATTTGGGGAGGCAGGTATTAAAACGTGGCTCGTTTGAAATTGGCCGCGGGGAGAGTGTTTACAATGCAGGACCTGGCAATCTCCTCCTGCTCCCTGGGAGAGCTGCTTTACTAGGACAGCCCTGGATATCAACTCATTATGAAGTTTCTATGGATTTATATGTGTTTGCGAAAGGGAAGCAGGTTCAATGATCGTATTTTTACCAATAGTTTTATAGACATACAGAGGGTGCCAAAAAACGTGTGCACATTTTAAGAAAGGAAAAAAAAAAGCTATATTAAAATTAAAACACTCAAGCCACACTTGACTTCTGCAATTACAAGAGGTGCTCAAAGTGACTCGTATCCATCTTTTGTTATTGGTATGCAATGAGTATTACAATTTCAATACAGTATTTTCCTTTCTTAAAATGTGTATACATTTTTGGCACCCTCTGAATATATGTTATGTGCATGTGAGTATGTGTTTTAAATGTATGTGTACATATATTTAAACATGAAATGATGGATAGCTTTTTTAAAAAAACAAAATATAAAATGTCTGCCAAAAAGCAACAGAAAAATAAAAAAGCTGCTATTACTGGGAAAATATTATTATGAACGTGTGATGATGACAGTCGTCTGTATGAGCAAGTGGGTTGGCTTTCCCTTCTCTAAATTAAGAGAAAGAGTTGGGGTAACATGGCTTCTCTCTGGGTGGCGGTGCAGACCCTTCAGGCAGCTCTCTGTGGCCTGACCTATCTAGGGGTTCTTCATGGAAATCCTTCCCTGATCCTCCAGAGTAGGCCCCTGGCACCCACTATGTGCCACATTCCCACTGGGTCCACACTCTGAAATCAAAAGCCTCTGAAATCCTCCATTTAGCGAGTCCATGTGTGTTTACACGTGTCTCAGAGTTTCGTGACAGATGCCATTTGTCTCTATTTTTGCCTTTTTGGTTGTTTGCGGGTAGAGAGAGACGGCACCTTGCTTAACCATTTTGAAAGTTAGATTTGGGCTTCAGAAAACTACGGTATTGAAAATATAGAATTTAATTTGTACACATCATTTATATGTACAAAAGCTGGATGAAAACTCCTAGTCATCAATACGGGAAGTTTTCATCAGAAAAGAAACATGACCTGGTAATGTGTCTGGAACTGGCTAAAGAGCATGTGGCAAGTTCACAGGGACCAGGGCCAACAGGAATTCTGACCAGAACCATAACATTGTCCTCTCTTATCTCAAAAAGACACCAGAAGTCCAATACATTTGGCAAAATTAAGTCTGCTCAGTCTAATAGGAAATTCCTGAAAAATCATCCTTGGCTGGAATTGTGGGTCCCTGAGTGACTACTCCTCAGGATCAGAAGGGAACGCCAGGAATAGCTAAGATGAAAAAAAGAAATCAAGTGAAAAATACATCGGGCAACAAGGGTTTGGTTAAAAGCCGAGAGAAAAGATCTGCTTGATGTTCAGCTTGTTGATAGAGCATTTAGGAGTGTTCTGGGCTGGACCAGGAATGGAACAGAAGTGATGGAAAAGCCCAAGGGCGTGTCTGTGGGCACAAAGATGTTGTCGACAGTTATCCAGGAGGGACCCAGAGATTAGATTCATTCATTTTAGGTGTTCCTTTCTAATCGAATATTTCCAAAGGGTGTGTGAGTGGAATGATACATATTACATGTGTAATTCTTATGTCATCTGGATTTAAGAGAACAGATTGTCCATCCTGTACTCAGATGTGAGCGCCTGAGCTATCCCTTCTCCCATGGGTCTCCCAGTACACGGAGAGCAATGGCTCACATATTTTCCATCACTTCTCTCTGGGAACTGAATCTTCCCTATTATACAATTTAGAAGGTGACAATAATGGCAGGAAAAACATAGATTTTGAAATCAATCACAATTTGTTAAAATCTCTGTCAACATGATTAGCTTGGAATAGCTGGTGTTGGTTTTTGATACTTGTTTGATGTAAAATGGGAATCACAACAATATTGCAGAATTCCTGTGAATATAAATCAGAAACTATGCTACCTATAAGCACATAGACACTATTTTAAACATAAGCTACCTTTGAAGAACTTAACACATTACCTGTCATGTAGTTTGAATAAATAATTATGAATCCTCCCTCCTCCCAGGATTAAGGGTCCTACTCACAGAGACTTTGCTTGCTAATGAAGAGGGGTGCTGTGGGCTTGGTCAGGACCAGACAGGGTAGAGTCACAAGAAGATACCAGCAGCAACTTCCTTATGAAAACAGCTCCTATGTTTTATTTCAGTGATTCATTTGCACTATGAGGAAATGTGTGCTAAGCAAAGTTGCATCTTTCATCATCACGAGTTCAATGTCAGTGAATTAATAACATCTCACGGAGTATATGGGATAGAATGTGGATACACGTAAGTCAGAAATGTGAGGCTTTGCGTGTAAGTGGTTAAACTGACCCCAATAAGCGCCCTTCTCTGTCTGCATGGCCCTGGTGAAACCACTCAGTACAATTAGCTGATTAGACCATTCGAGGCGGCACTGCGATTTTGTCTTTGGGAATCTCAGCACTAACTGTTTCAAAGTTTAATGGTTAGTTGATCTGACTATTGTTCTCTATTTTCCTATCAATGTGGAGAATTTATTTCTCAGTGGCAAATACTTATTTAACAACCATTTACTAGGCTCCTTGTGCAGAGCTTCAAGAATGTAAACATAAGAACGAAACAGTCCCTGTCTTTCTGTCTTTGTGGGCGAGAAGCACGCGGCCAGTTCATCTCCCTAGGATGAGCTGAGTGATCCAGTGACAATGGACACAGCAAGCTCTGGGAGAACTGACCAGGCAGCAAAATACCCTTTAGGGAATTGCGAGTGGAGATAACATTGAACTGAGACTTCCATACTTCAGGCTGAGAAAGCAGTGAGCCCCTTCTGGGAGCTGAGCCCCGTGGAGGACTGAGGCTGTAGGTGTCACGCGAGTCCTTTGAGATGCTGGGACTGAGAGTTTTCGGTTCAACATGGCCGTCCCTCAGACCTGAGCATGTTTGATGCCCTTCCTGTCAAACTAGCTGTCGAGCTCTCTCGTGAATTCCACCAGCGATTCACACCCCACACGTTTCTTACTTCCACATTCTGATTATTTTTCAGGTGGCCTGTGGCTTCAAAGATCTTCCCCCATAGAAGAAGAGGGAGTGTGGCTTAGGGAGTATGTTGGAAATGATGCTTTTAATGTTTGATGCACTTCCTGTAAGGAGGAATACCTCTGTCTGAACTCCTGCCAGTGATAAAATTACAGCTTTGTTTACAGCTCCGCCCCGTCCCGGGCTGATGACGTATGAGTACAATGCTTTACTCAAGAGAGGGCTGCCTTGATGGATGTTTCAAAAGATGCGAGAAATGTTTCAGTAGCCAGTTGTATTAATTAAGGAGGAAAGACCAAAGAAGAGTGACAGCGTCTTCAGGATAAAGACATGATTATGAGAGATTTCTGGATTTTTAAAAATTTACTTTTTACCTATAAGCTCTTCCAAAAGCATTCAGAATGATAGATGATGCCCTTGACTTCTGAGGGAATCAACTTAACTTCTCATTTTCGTTGAACACTTAGGCCGGCCACGGCTGATTTCTCTCTGGCATCTGGCCTAGGGAAGAAACTTTTAAATTAGTAAATTAAAATTACACCACTGCCATTAAGAATACTGGTAAGGCAGGATGTGCACTAGACGGGGATAGAGACAGCTCTATGCCGCTGATTCAGCTCTGATGCTCTGTGACTCTATAAATATTATTTGCCTTCTCTGAACTTCAGGTTTTCTTATGAAATTGAGGAGAACAGTCCTGGCACAGTGCCAGTCCAGGGTATTCATTCAGTAAGTGCTCTTTAAATATTAGTTCTTATTTATATTATAGTAAATGAAAATAGTATGTTCCTGACAGAAATATAGCCAACCTATGTCAACATTTTTTCTGAAGTCATGAGGTATCTATTGTCATAAGGTGACTGTAAATTTATAAAAAATAGCATATAATAAAATTATCTATAACCAGATGGCTAACTTTCAGATAAGACCTTATCAATAAGTAATTCATAAGATTTTATGACCTCAGAGTCAAATCTATAATAGACATACTCTTATTTGACAGTGTGAATGTTACTTTCTTTGCATTGTTATTATTAACATTGCTTAATATTTTGATGCAGTAATCATCTGATTTCTTTTCTGCATGTATTTATCTTTGTTCATTCTTTACAAGGTTTTTGTTTCTAGTCCTTATCTTAAACATTGCTATTGTTATTAAATTTTAAGCCTTTTGAATTCTGTGAAGGCAAAAAGTGGAAACCTAATAAACACATGTATATGTAAAAATAAAAAAAACAGATTTAATGACCAAAGAGAGTTTTTCTACTTTTAGAAGTAGTTATCAGTTAAAATTAAATGTTATAGGAACAGAAAAGAGTGTGGGGTCTGGCATGGTGGCTCACACCTGTAATCCTAGCACTCTGGGAAACCAAGGCTGCTGTATTGCTTGAGCTCAGGAGTTTGTGGTAGCCTGAGGAAGAATGAGACATCATTTCTACTAAAATTTATATTAAAAAATATAAATTAGCTGGGCAAGGGGATGCACGCTTATAGTCCCAGCTACTTACAAGGCTGAAGCAAGAAAATTGCTAGAGCCCTAGAATTTGAGGTTGCTGTGAGCTACGTCAGCACCACGTCACTCTCCTCTACCCACCCACCCCCAAAATGGGAAAGGGCTTTTTAGCTGTGTGATCTTAACAAATCACTTAACTGTTTGACTGTTCCAAATTTCCTTTCCTATAGCCACAAAATGAGAACAATTTCTCAAGAAGTGCCATCTATGAGGATGCCCGCCTTCCCCAGACACCCACAGTACTTGTACCTTGGCCTTGAACTTCCCAGGTCCCAGAAATAAATATTTGTTGGTTATAATTTCCCTCGTGCATGATATTTTGTTACAGCAACCTGAATAGACTGAGACAAAGGGCTGTGTGTTGCAATAAACCCTCTTTTATAGAAAGAAACTGGGTTTCTGATAGATCAAGTTACATGCTCAAAGTCACGTTTCTAGAAGGTGACAGAGCTGACTTCAAAGTCTATGCCCATTCTTGTACCTCCTCTTACGTCTTTAAAGCTGCACTATCATGTTATATAGTAGGGCATGATGATATTTACCCTTGGGTGGTAGTGTTTTTTGACTACTCAAATTGGTAGATAAATCAGTCACATATGTGTTATCTTTAAAAATGTTTTAACACATACACCAAAAAAAAAACAAAAACAAAAAATATTTGTAGATGCCTACACTTGAGAATTGTATAAATAAAATATTCTGTGGCCTTATTTTTCTTTAGAAGATTTCATAAGTGTAAGTGAGGGAGTTTAGCACACCACCTGGATGAAAGGACCTTCTGCAAAATGAATTTTACCTTGCAAATGAGAACAATGTAACCTAAAAATTTGTGTTCTCACATCAATTTGAAATAAAAAGAAACTTATAAATATAAATTTAGAAATAAGTGGACTTTTGCCTTTAAATGAAAGGCAACGGAACTACATGTAAGAATGCCTAGGAGTGAGTTCCCTAATTCATACTTTCTTATTTGCAATATTGCAGTGGTTTGATAAGGTGCCTTTAATATTGCTGAAGTGAAGGCACAAAATTAATGCATCTCCTGTGGAAGCCACGTGAGATGACGGGTCACAGGGCAGAGGCTTTATGTTAGGCAGAGAAGAGCAGCAACCAGTCTGGCGAAGGACAAGTGAGGCCAAAAAGGCCAGGAGGGGAAAACGGGTCTTAGCTCCATAACCAGAGGGAACCTGCTAATTCTCAGAGAACTGATGGATTCGTGACAGAGGACGGGGCAAGTGCAGAAGCCAGAGTCTGTGCTTACGATGCGTATGCTGCAGAAAATCCCAACCAGAGGACTAACCAGATTCTGGTTTCCAGACTGAGACGCGGGGCAGAAATGCCAGCAGCCCAAGTACGAGTATCAGGGAAGAGAAGACAGATGCAAGGACTTGCCGGTGTCCAGGTGCTTTCCGCAAGGATGGCCCAGGCATGGGCTGCTCTGATTTCCTAGCTCATTTATCTCTTATAAAATCACATCCTGCAGGCCTGGTATTCATAGGCATGTGAGTGTCATCAGAACCTCACACGGCATATATCAAGTTCAGCCTGTCGATACCAGAGAGTGATTTCATGTGTAAAGAAACAATACGGGGTATTGTTGCAAAGTTGGCTTCAACATTGAAAAAAATTAGTGTGGAGCCTCCGTGTGTGAGTGCTCAGGCAAGAGCTGAGCTCACGTGCCGAACGGACACTACCCCAATATTGTCAGGAATCTCACTGCGGCGACAATGGAGAGATCTTTCTCTTCTTTCCAGGCCCCTGCTTCTGTGCTAGAGGCTAGGATTACCGGCCCCCATTCCAGGTGCAGTGCTGACAATTCATCTTTCTGTCCCTTGTCCCGTGATATTGTGAAACTGGGATCATTTCTGCTCGAACACTTAAAGCCCGTGTTCTCTATCACACTTGATGGTAGGATTTCACTTGCCTTTATTAGGCTTACAATATTCAGAAACTGTATAAAAGAGCCATTGTTTTACTGGGTTAGAAAAATAAATTAAGTCTTTGAGTGGTGGATGACTTTGATAAGCAAATCTACTTGTGGACGCTTTGGGAGTTGATATTTGTGAGATCTGTTTAACCGAGGCCAGGTCTGCTCCAGCTGCAAGAAGTCCAGGTGACTCTACAAGCAAGCATGGGCCCTGCAGCTCAGAAAAGGCTTTCTGCTCCGTTTGCTAAATGGGGTGCTAGTTTGCAGTGTGCCAATTTAAAGCATGAGCTCTCTGTAGGCAATATCCCTCCTATGTGCAGTGAGGATTTCAGCTTGGATTCCTGTGCCAGTTAGAAACCAAACCTTTCTTTTGTGAAAAATAAACTGCTAGCACTTTGGGAGGGTTGTAAAGAAAGACCTCAATCCAAGATTATTCAAGAGTGAAATTTCACTGCAGCCTGAGACACATTGGTTGGGCTGCTTGTCCTGGCAATAAGTTAACTTCAATTAGAAAACTAGACACAACAAAAGGAAGAATTAAAAACAAAGAAAAAAACCCTGAAAATAGTATTTATTGAGTGTGCCAGTTACTGTGTATGGTAAGAGTCTTACATTGTGAAGACTTGTGCTCAGCCCTCCTCCCCCCACAATTCTCTGTTGAAACCTGACCCCCAGTGTGTGGTATTAAGAGGTGGGGTCTTTCTGAGGTGATTAGGTCATGAGGGTGGAGCCCTCAAAAAGGGGATTAATGCCTTTTAAAAAGAAGGCCAAGGGAGTTTCTTTGACGGTTCTACCACAGCCAAAAGGCACCATCTATGAGAATGTGGGCCCTCAACAGACATGAGTCTGCCGGCACCTTGGTCTTGAACTTCCCAGCTTTCAGAGCTGTGAAAAATAAACATATTATTGGACATAATTTCCCCGGCCCATGGGGATATTTATTTAAGACACAGGGATATTTCTTTAATCCTCTCAATTAACCCTCTTTTATGGCTGAGGAAACTGAGTCTCTGACAGATGAGCTACATGCCCACAGGCACATTCCTAGAAGGTGACAGAGCTGACTCAAAGTCGATGCAGTTCTATGAGCTCTGCTGAACTTCGTGTCTGTGAAGCTGCATCACCCGTCATGAGGTAGCATTGAGAGAGGATACCCAAGAAGGGTGCATCTAAGAGAACAGGCCTTCTCAAGGAGACCACAAAGATACACCTGCAGGATCCTCTCCATAGTGACTCAGTTCTTGGGAATTTGTAAACTTAACTTCCTGGAACTTGGAAATTTCCACTTCTGTGAAATCCTGTAGTTCTGTGGGGGCTGGAATAGAATCTCCTGCTTGATTCAAACTGGCCAATGAGAAAGGGACCTATGGGTTGGAACTTTTTGATTGTCGATAAAAAGGAAAAGACCAAGCCAGTTGGGGACCAATTGGGGAGTGTGGCCATTTGGAATTCTTTTATGCCATAAGCTCCGGCCGGTAAATAAAACCTTTCCTCTTATAAACACGGTGTTTGGGTGCTCCTTCTCTCCATTGGGCCTCATCTTCCCGTAATAGGATGTTAGGATATCTCACCTTGGGTTATTTAAATCTCAAGAAATTTAAACTAGTAAATAAATCAGTTACATACCTTTTTTTTAATGTTTTCAAAAATACTCCCTTAAAAACAACACAAAGATATCTTTGAATGTATATACTTGGTACTGTTTATGGGGAAAAAACTATGTATAAGTCCTGTTCTCTAACCGAAAACTGTTTTTCTCCTGGGGTAGATATTAGCTATTCTGATACTTCTATACACGTCTATAAGAGTTGAATACTCAAATAAATGGTTGGAGAATGATAGATGTCTAGTTTTTCAGTGTGGGGAGGTTTGATATCAGCAAGGGCAGAGAGCAGGAATAATCCACATGGTAATGGATTAGGGTTGAAGTCATCAAATAAACTCCTGATTAGCTTAATATATATATAGGAGGTTACCTATGCACATGTACAGATAAAAGTATACACAAAGATTAGTATACAAACATATATTATCTTTCTCTGCCAGCTGAGTGGACCTAGGAGCACTGACACCCCAGCAGCAGTGAGGAAATTCAATACCTAGTCTTGGGTTCTAATACCATTCCCCAATTAGAAGAATCAGAGTTCCTTATTCTAAGACTGGGGCAGAAATTTTACAAGATGACCCCATTGTAGCACTTGAATTTTTTTTTAAAGTGTATAAAGAAGAAACAATATAAAAACACAACAAGACACAGTAATAGGACACAGAAGTCAACTGGAAGAGCTTCCAGCGGCCAATGCTCAGACAACAGGAGCGGCACTCTGAATAACAGCTCAAATTGGAAAGTAAATTCCAGGAGTCACAGTGGGATTAATAAGTAAATGGTTAAATAAATAAATGGAGAAAAATATCCCTTGAGGAAAAATTCAAAATAATTGATGCAGATATTCTGCCCTCAGGGAGAGGAGCATGCCTCCCCACTCATTCCACTCACATGGCCACTTGCTTCCCAAGTCATAGTATGGGAAGGGAGAAAAAGAAGAACTTCGGGGTGGAGGAATCTAACAGACACTCCTTCAGCCAGATGGTCAAGGTCAACATCAGCTGTACCAGTTATGTCAACAGTGTGTATTCTTTATGTGATGTGATGAGATCTTCTCTCAAACTAAGTAGAACATCAGAAAATCCAAAATCAGGGACTTTCTATAAAATTATCTTCACTAGTAATCTTCAAAATTGTCAAGGTCTTCCTAAACCAGAGAAGTCTGAAAAACAGTGATAGGCAAGAGAAGTCAGGACAGCTAAATGTAAGGAGCTATCCTGGAATATAAAGAGACATTTGCTAAACACCTAAAGATCTGCATGAAACAGACACTTTCTTCAGTAAGAGCATATCAACACTGATTCGCCAATGGCAATGAATGCTCATATTAATGTAGGATGTTAAAACAGAGAAAGTGGGGTCTGGGATTTACAGGAACTCTGCAGTGGGTTTGAATTTTTTTTTTAACATATTTTAAGAAGTTTCTTTTAAAAATCAATAAACTGAGACTCCCAGTAGATGGAATGATTAAATACATTTTCAACTTAGGATGGCTGCACTTCGTTAATTGTACAATGAGACTTAGAGGAAGGGGTCCAGGCAGAGCCCACATGGCAGAGCCAGTGCAGAGGACTGGGGTCCCTTAGTGGCTGCGGAGTCGGAGGAGGTTGGGGGGCAAAGAGACTGCTCAGTCCTGGTCAGTGGGCAATGCTCAGTCTGCGCTGGCACCTGCCCACAGGTTTTAAGCTTCCTCTCACACCTCTCTTCCTAGACCGAAGAGTCAAGGGTCCATATCAGAGTCTCCTTACATCTCCACCCCTGGACGCTGGAACAAGGAGGACATACGGTGTGGGCGGGCAACATCCCTCATGTGAAATAACTCCAAGACCCAGGACACCTGATGCCTCAGGGCAGAGTCTTTAGGCAGGTGTTTTAGTAATGTCTGTGTCTCTGGACAGAGTCACTTCTGTTTTCTTGTTGTGCTGTTTTAAGTGGATTCTAGTTTACGGATTAAAATCTAGCTTGGACTAAACCTGGCTAATTGACTCACACAGCAGGTCCAGACAGGCAGGTTTTACCTCCACGAACTGCTACTTTTATGCCTCTTTATTCCTGAGACTTGGACATGACTGATAAAGATATATTCAGTGACATAAAGAAAAATGGGAGAAATGAAAGACCATGAGTGAAATGAAGGACAAAGGTTATAAAGAAAGATAAAAATAAAACCGGGAACGGGAGATTAATTCATAAAAGCCCATTTTGAGGGTTTGGTATTTGCTAACAATGGGCACAAAATGTGGTTCTAAATTGGCTAGCCACCAGCATATGAAAGGGGACATAATTGTATGTGTAACTGACAGTGAAATAAATACAGGCCAGTTGTAACATAGGACTAGGCTTTGACGGTTCTGTTTATTGACCTGGCTACTGGTTAGACAGGTGTGTGGTTTGTAAAAATTCATCCGACGGTACACCTCCGTCATATGACACGTCCCCTATTCAGGTTAAATTGATGTGAAAGATTCAAGATGAGTAGAATTAGAAAATAAACAACGGGGACATTTGATAAAGCATATTTTCTAAGATATTAGGAGAGGATTAAAATCAGTTGCTTCAGTTACTTTTTTCCAACAATTTCTTCTGAGGAAGACACGGGGGAGTGTGCCCAATAATGCACCCTGCAGCTACCGTCCAGCCCCAGCAGTTTCAAATAAAGGCAGCAGTGTACTTTATGGGGATGTTTCTTTATATTAATCAGTAACAACCAGTAGCATTGTCGGAAAGTCTTACTTGCTAAGATTCTATGAAAGTGAGCTTTAGGATGCTGCTGTGTCCCTGCAGATGATGGGGTCACCTCCCTCTGGGGGGACAGAGCGCAGCGCTCTGCTGACCTGGGGCTGGACCATCTATGTCCCCTGCAGATCTCCAGGCTAATGAGCATCTTTGCGCTAACCCCCCATCAGCATACTTTGGCCGCACCAACTAAGCCACAGGCTGGTTGCCAGCCTTCCTCTGCTGCCTCTGTACGGCTGGTGCAGTTCTGCAGATATTCCCTTGTCTGCTTGAGCCCAGCATTTGGTTCTCGGCGTAAAAATCACTTCTCAAAATCCCCTCCCAGACATGCCTCTGGGAGCTTCCCACTCTATCTCTATTCCATTCAATTTCCCTCATAATATTTGTTCATATTTGAAATTATTATTATTTTTTAACCTAGTTACTATTTTTCTTCCCCAGCGAGTATATAGGTATCTTAAGTGTGGAAATGTAGTCTATCTTTTTTATAACTGAGTTTCAAAATTCTGAAACAGTACCTTGCATATAGAAGAGACTGTATAACTATTTCTTGAATTAAAAAAAGGTATGAATGGGGTGGTGCCTGTGGCTCAAAGGAGTAGGGCGCCAGCCCCATATGCCGGAGGTGGCGAGTTCAGGCCCAGCCACAGCCAAAAACCTCAAAAAAAAAAAAAGGTATGAATGAAGAAAAAGAGTACATAGATTAATAGACTGAACGCTTATCTTCTTCATAATTCTCCTTAGATATTGTTACTTTCAAATAAGCTTTTGACAGGTATAAAATGAGCATTGATCTCAAGCTGATTCCCTCGATAAGTGCCTGGCAGGGAGCTACTTTGGTTGTTGATTGTGTGTAATGCTGTACCTTTCTTCAATGCAGTGGCTGCTAATGTCTTGGTAACATCTTTTAACCATTCATTAAATAAAATTTTGCTACAACTAAACCTGGAGCATTTCTCGAGTCTCCCTGTGAAAACCTGGGGCTTGACAGAGCACCCTTGGGACACTTGCTCACCAGATTCTGTTTTGATGTTATGTTTGAACTCACACCTGTGTCTTCTGCACTGAGCAGCCCCAAAGACATGACAGTGCATTTCAATTTCAGCATCTCTTAACAAAGACTGCTCATCTTCGTCGTGTGTCTTTCCACCCACACCCAGGGTTTCCCCCAGAAGAATTTACCAAATGTATGGAGTGTATGTATTATGTAAGATCACTCCAGATATTTTCCCCAAATTTGAAAGTGATGACAGCACACAGGTCCACACTGGATTGTTTTAAAGTGTCCTGGAATCCACGGGAGCACAGAGCTCCCAGAATGCTGGATCCTCATCTATGAAGTGGTAACCACTGCATTAACCCTGGGGCAGTGCTGGGGCTTTTAAGGAGCCACCTATTGCAATAGTGGGGTGTCCTTGGGGGGAGGATGGCAAGGGCCACTGCAGCAGCCACCTGGAGGGACATCTAAAGATGCTATTTGTAGATGTGGGTGACATAATTCCATTACATTTTGAACAAGAACAGATGAGTAAAATACAGTGTCAAAATTTGTTATTGAGATCTGAGCTAGTAATTTAACTTTTGCAACTACTGACATTACAGAGGTCCTACTTTTCCTCAATTGGGTGTAATTCTGGAAAACACGGGTTACAAATAACACGTGTATGGCACATTTTTCTTCTTTCGAAGCACTCCCAACCATCTTGGGGAAGCACCTGCTCTGTCCTTGCCTCTGCAGCACCTCCCTCCTTCTTCGCTTGGTCACAACCACATCTCTGGTGCTGGAGTCTGGGATGACTTTTTCCTGCCACTTCCTAGGTTCTGATTCCTTGGCAAATAGCATTTTATCTCTAAAAACTTTCACATGGCCAGAATCATAGTAGACAGCCATTAAAACCTTGTTTGGTGTAGACTTTGGTTAGAACCCTTTGGTACAATTTGGTATGTCACCTGGAAAGCTAATTTGTATTCGTAGGACCAGCTGACTCTAGCTGGGGGAAAGGCAGATACAAAAACTTTGGGGACTAGGCAGAGCCCTGGACGTGTGGAGATAAATATGCAAGACGTTATCTTTATTGTGCCATGTTCACAGTGGCACCATCAAGCTATAATCACCTGCCTTGCAGCTTGGGACAACTCAATTGGGTTTAGTCTCTAAACTTCAGAATTGCTGGAAAAGAACTTGTTGACATTCAGCTTTGCTCTGTGGATCTGTGGAATTGCCTTTGTGTTACTCTCCTGCATGCTGTTTTTGAAAATAATACAATAACCACTTAGAGAAGATTGAGCAGTGGGTTATTGTCATCTGAATACACGAGAGCCTAGCTCTTTAAAATAAATATGCATTAAATAATAGCAGTCTGTATATGAGTCTTATCAAAGTGCTTTAAGGCAACCATGGTTAATGAGTTGATTATTATTACTTTTTTTTTTTTTTTGGCCGGGGCCAGGTTTGAACCCGCCACCTCCGGTATCTGGGGCTGGCGCCCTACTCCTTTGAGCCACAGGTGTCACATGATCATTATTACTCTTGAAAAATCATAACTCTCTGTGGAAGTGATGATTCCTTTGGGCGGAGCTATTGCAATCTGACTTTACATTCAGGAACAGAGCTGTTTTGTGAGGTTTTAAGTTGTGATTCTTTTAAACCGAGAACTTAAGATCATGAAGATACAAATTAGTAGCCACGTCCACAGATGTTCTGTAAGTGTAGGAACACCCTGAGACTCTGAGTCCACTTCTGAATAAAAGTTAAAAATGCCTGTACACCATATAGCAAATTAAATATGGTGAAAGTGTTTCATATGTTACGAAATGCCACAAGAGCTTTGATATTATCATCTTTTATAGTATTACCACCTTAGCCCACTTCAGCCTAGAGCTCAAGCGAGGGTGTACCACTACCTCAGAGACAGCCATCAGGGTTAGGAAGGCCGTTCCACAGACCCGGTGCTTTAGTCCCAGAGGGTGGAGAGAGGGTGAGGGCATTATTAGGAATATGACTCCCTGTTGGTGCACATCTGTTTGATTTTACCTGCAGAAGAAACTGACATTGCTCTTGCCTTGTGCCGAGGACAAGACACCTACGTGAGCCTTTCTTTGGAATCCACGCACAGCACTCGGCATTACCAGTTGTAAAGGCTTCATTTCCAGCTGACGGCGGCAGCTCGTGCAGACAGCAGCACGCCGGGGCCTGTAGAGCGGGGCTGGACACGATCTTAGTGGCTACACGCTATGTCCAGGGATAGAGTTCAGTCTGCAACTGCTGTGTCAGGAAATGTCTCCTCTGCCCCAACCTCACAGATGTCCTCACCAACACACTGGGCTTCAGTCACCCTGTCCCCGCTCCCCTGCCATCTCCACATACCAAAGGCCGGTTCGGAGTCCAGTGTGTTTGCGTCGAGTGTTCTCTCTGCCTAGAATTTCCTTCTCTTCTCCAACTAGCCAATGTTTATTTCTCCTTTAAGTTAAGCATAAATTATGGTTGGTCCTTCTAAAGAGCCCTAAGTACGGTTAGGGACTCTCTGTTTTGTGCTCTAATGGTACTTTCAGTGGCTGTGGTTACGGCACTAGTCTGGAAGATGCACAGTGGCCTTGGGTCTTGTGTCCCACTGTGTTAGACACGGTACTTGCCGCTGCTGAGGACAGGAACCCATGGCTGTGTATGAGGCTCTTACGTGACAACTGCACTAATGGGGGGTTTGAGGGGCTGTGGTGGCTGGTGATGGCCTTACCACTTTGTCTCACCTGGAGAAGGGTCCAACACCCAGGAAAGCCTGGAAGCCATTGTCACCTGCTCTCCAAGACACAGGAGGAAGTAGGGAGGGACAGCGTTCTCCTAGACCAGCAAATATGGCTGGACCCTGCCCTTAGAAAAGCTTAGGTTTTACAATAAAGCATTTCTCTTTGTTCTTCTTTCAAAAAGGTATGCCATCTCCCTTGAACACCAGGCACCAGCCTTCACCCTTTCTGGTTTCTGCCATCTGCCAAACCCCCTCTCAATCTTGCTCATCCCTTAGCCGGGCTCCTGTTCCCTTCCCCGCCAAGTGTCTCGGACTCCTTCCAGATGGCTTGGAGACGAACACAAATGACCCCTTCTTTTCACCCTCTCGTGTTTCAGTCTGTCGCCACACCCTGTCCCATGGTTTTTCCTCCACCATCAACTCAGCTATGTGGTGCTGTGGTCCTGCCTGGACTGGAGATTTGCCAAAGGGATTTCCAGGAAGGTGGCCCTCCGATTTTTCTTGCTGCTGCTGTTTTTTTGTTTTGTTTATTTCTCTGCTTGTGTTTGGTTTTTAGATACTGGGTCTCACTATGTTGCCCAGACCTGTCCAGACCTCCTGGGTTCACATGACCCTTTCACCTCAGCCTCCTGAGTAGCTGGGATCATAGGTAGCCACCACCACATTCTGCTTAGAATTCACATTTTAACACTCTTAATTCTTTGTGCTCCTGTTCCCACACACTCCTTTTCTTTTCTTTCCGTCTTTTTTATTTCAGATTGATATGAAGGTACATATGTTTAGGGTACATTGTTTCCATTTTTATGGTAAAGTTCAAGTTGTAGTTGAACCTGTCATCCTGGGGTCGTGCTGAAAACCCTCACATTGTGCGCATTGGGTGAGATCCTGCCAATCACCCTCTCTCCTCTTCTCTCCCCCTCTCCACACTATACTTGGGTTTGTCTTTCATGTGGGAACGTAGTCGTTTGAATATTGGCTTCATGTTAGCATTGAGTGAGTACACTGGACACAGTGTTTTCCATACTTGTGATACTTTACCAGGAAGAATGTATTTTGACTCCATCCAGTTAAACAAAAAAGTTGTGAAGTCTCCATCTTTTCTTATGGCTGAATAGTACTTCATGGTATACATACACCATGGTTTAATGATTGATTTATAGGTTGATGAGCACTTGGGTTGATTCCACTTCTTGGCGATTGTGAATTGAGCTGCAATAAGCATTCTAGTGCAAATGCCCTTGTGTTAAAATGATTTTTGTTCTTCTAAGTAAATACCTGGTAATGAGATTGAGGCTCAAATAGAAGGGCAACTTTCAGTTCTTTGAGAATTCTCCATACTTCTTTCCATAGAAGTTATATTAGTTTGCAATCTCACAGCAGGGCAAAGTGTGCCCTTCTCTCCACATCCACACCAGTATCTGCAGATGGGAATTTTGTGATGTTGGCTGATCTCACTGGAGTTAGCTGATATCTCAGAGTGGTTTTGATTTGCATTTGTCTGATGATTGGGGACTATGAGCATTTTTGTATGAGTGTTGGCCTGACACACTCCTTTTTTGGTTTAGACTCCACTGTCTGGCACTCTGTGACTCTCAGAAGATGCCCTCGCCCCTGTGTCCCTCTCTCCTCTGTCCTTCTCCGTGAAAGAACGCTAAGGTGTCAAATTCAACTCTTAGCCAACCCCACACAGCTCCTCTGCAGCCACACATTGCTGCATACCTTTATACAAGGGGATATATCACCAAGGCTTGCACAGGTAAACACATATATATGTGTGATATGTCTTCTAACTTATGTCCAAAAGCAATGACAGACACGTATGACATTTCCCAACTAAAGCCAAAATGCCCCTCGGAGATGAGACTTCCAGTCTTCTCTCTGTCAACTCCTGGCTCTCTCGTGGCCTCAACTCCCAGCGAGTGAGCTCACCTCCTACTTGAAAAGAGATGAACTAGTCTCTTGGACTTCACGTGCACGGCTGTGAGTTTCTCCTCATGTCCTGACATGCACATCCCGCCTTGCCCACGAGCTCCAGAGCCTGCCGCAGTAGCGTCTTCTGTCTCGGCATCATCCTCAGGGTTGCCCTCTTTGCTAGACCCTTCCTACCACCATCCCCAAACTTATGCCTGTGCTGATATTATTCTTCTGACATAGCAGCCTCTCTAGACCCAACTGCTCTCCTTGCTCTCCTTCACATCATGACTCTTGCTGTTTCCACTTTCTTAACAATTGTGCTTTTCTCAACCTATTTTGTTTAGATCTTTGTTGACACTAATCTAAAGAATTTTTTTTTTTAATCAAAGTCACCAATGACTGTCTTCTTCTTGAACTTACTAGTTGATTATCTGTTTCTTATCTTACACAACTATTCAGGTGTTTGGGATCATTCTCTCAGATGCTGCCTTCTCTGAATGACCTTGGCACAAGCCACCCCCTCAAACTCCAGCCCTTTTCTTCATCTCATTTGTCAACTCCTCATCTCTGCCAGACACCAAATATGTCAGTGGCCTGTATTTATCTCCTCCTCCTCCAGTGCAGTCTCAAACCTCTTATTATATTTTCCCCAAGGTGTTTGGTGCAATCTGAAATTATTGCTTTATTCATATATATACATATTGTCATTTGTCCTGTGACTGGAATGCAATCTCCATGAGGGTAGGTGCATTTTTGCCATCGGCCCTGGAATCCCAGCAGGCAGGATAATGCTAGGAACAGAGAAGACGTTTGATAAATATTTACTAAGTAAATGGATGAGAATGTACCTTGGCGTGGTGAGTCAATTTCTGTCTATAAATATTTATTGCATAGAGTAGAGGCCCAGGCCTGTATATGAAGCTGAAAACCCCAATGAAACCTCGTGGTTCTTACTTTTGAAGAGTCAACTCAACTCTGTTGGAGGTTGCTGTGGAAAGTGGACCTGTCTGGGAAGACCAGAGATGAGATGAGCCAGGGTGTCAAGAAAGGGGATGTCCTGCACTTCAGAAGGATGGGCACATGTCCTGGGCGAGGGCAGGGAGGCAAGTGCAGCCTGTGGGGCTCCTCCACGTGCCTTGGTGTCCCTGCACACAGCTTGGTCTAAAGTTCAGGAAGGATGCTGCCAGGACCTGAGACAGGGAAATTGCTTCTTGTTTTACAAAACACTTTTTTCCATTTTTTACTTCCTCCTCTAATCAGAGGTCTGATTAGAATATGTATATAGAATATATTTTATATATTATGGATCATTATATAAAAATTTTTTTT
Source organism: Perodicticus potto (assembly GCA_963574655.1). Classification (NCBI taxonomy): domain Eukaryota; kingdom Metazoa; phylum Chordata; class Mammalia; order Primates; family Lorisidae; genus Perodicticus; species Perodicticus potto. Next base: position 20,762 of record CAUYRH010109403.1, on the reverse strand, counting down.
TGGAAGTTTTTGGCCAAGGCCAGTTTTGAAACCATCACCTTCAGTATATGGGGCCGACCAGCACCCGACTCCTTTGAGCCACAGGCACTGCCCCTATATAAAAAATTGTATATGTTTGAATTTATGCATAGAAATATGTACAAATACATGTACATTCATATGTTATAGATATGTATTAATAAAAAATTAATTTAATTTAATTTTATATTATCTTAAAATCAATACACAATTTTAGGATAGACTGTTTCTCTTATCATCTCTCTCTATATTTATATACATATATATTTTACCTATTTAAAATTGGTTCCTAGGAATCCACTGAAAATAAAAATTAGGGACCAAATAATTTTGAGGCCCTTTCTGCCTCCAGGAAGCCCACCATTGGGAGCTTCCTGAAGACAGGACCCTGAGTCCCTCCCTTCACCTGCCCAGAGCCCTGCTCTGCGGCCAGAGGTTACCCAAGTCTGCCAAGTCAGCTAACTTCAGGACACCAGAATTTTTCTGAAGAGAACATTTAAAAAGTTCAGGGAGAAGGACAAGATGAATGATAAGGCACTTGCCTTTTTGCAGAAAAGCCATCCAGGGGAACTCGTGTCAGCACTAGGCATTGAAGCTGAAAATAAGAAGCAGTCATAAACCCGGGGACGCACCGGCCCCCACCGGCCGGAGTGCACTCGCACAAAGAAACCCTATTCTTTGATTGATGCTGAAGCAGGGTCACCTTCATTCTGACCATTTGACTCTCCCAAGCCTCTGTCCCTGTAACCAGAGCTGGTTCAATTATGTCCCATCAAAAAGAACAGATAGCAGGAAGGCCAGGTTCAGGGAGGGAGCTATAATTTTAGAAGCACTTCCTGTTATGAGTCTGACTTTTGATCTCCTGTGCTCACTCAGGTCAGTGAATTGCAGCAAATGGTCTGCGTGAGTCATCCTCTCGAGGGGTGTCGGGCATGGAGAGTGGTCGGACATCTGAAGGACTTCGCCCTCTTCAGCTCCGGGAGTCGCACGTCCAGCCACTCTGCTCTCACAGATGCAGTGTGCGGAAAATTTCTCAGCACGCCTGTGCATTTGGGTTGAAATGTATAATATACCACAATAGTGTCCTGGAATATTTTTCTATTTAATCAGAGCATAATTGCTCTCAGGTGCTGTTGATGGTAGGCAACACTTTGTCTGGACTTCTCGTGTGGAACAGGGGGGAGGCCTGTGAGAGTAAGAAAGTCTCCTAAATCCAGTTCCTGAGGAACCACAGTGCTGAGCCTGCCACTGGGTCTGTGTGGCTGTCCACATAGGTGTCTGTCTGTGTGTCTGCAGGCTGCCTCATCAGACAGACAGAGCTCAAATGTGGATGGGACACGAACCACAAGAGTAAGGGGGAGCGGGACAGGAGTTGCTGAGGACTTCTATCCTGGAACTGTGGTGTGTGAGACGGGAGAGGCCCATGACCTTGCATCACAGCTGGAATTTATTTTCCCCATCTGTAAGTAGCTTCAAAGGTGGTTGCCCAAGAATGCCGTATTTTTCTAAATTGCCAGAGAATGTCTTAAAACTTCAGATTTCTGTGTTCTGTCCTAGAACGCCCAAATGTCCCCTGCAGGGATGAGGCCAGGATTTCTCTCCTTGAGGGCTCTTCACAACTCAAAGGAGCTCCCAGCTTAGAAACCCTTTTCATTAAATCACCCCAGAATTCTTATTCAGTTTTAATATTCTATGATGTTAAAAAAATGTTTTAAAAATTTGCCTTTCATAGGAATAATTTTATAATCAAATAGGGAAGCAGAATGAATGAATAGGGAACCACACTTCTCTTTTCGAGAAAGGCATTACACATGTGCACCTTCAAGCCTTGCTAGATTTATTGAAATTTGCCTTCAATTTATTGAAATTTGTTTAGTTCACTTCTACAGAACGTACTGAGAACAAGAACATTTTTCAAAGTGACAGCTACTAGCATCTTAGGAACTAGCCATCTACAGAGCACTCTTTAAAAAATCTAAATTATTAAGACAAGAAATCTTCATACAAATACAACATCTTTGTAGTTTTATAAAAGAAACATGCCCAGCTTCTACAAACAGTGAGATAACAGGAATGGGCTCACAGAGCTGTTCATTTAATCATCAACAGACAAGATTTCTCCTCAGATGATGATTTGTATGACGCCAAGAACTGAGCACTCAGAATTAAACATGGATTTCCGAGGCGTTGAGCTCTTTAATGTAAGTTTGCACCCCCTGACCATTAAAGTGCTTCTCCTAAGCCCTTTTCTCTGGTAAACATAAAGAATAACGAGTGCTCTTTCCTTTATTCGGATGGTGAGTTTTACAAATGAGCTGTCTCTCGAGAGGCACCTTCCTTTTGGAACTTTGCTTTCTCTTCCCAGTCCACCTCATTAGGTTTTAAATGTTTCCTCTGACTCCAGATGAAAATTAGCTTGAAATAAATACCCCAAGATGGCCACAAAGCCCTTCTGTACAGATCTCCGGCCGCTGCTGCCGCATTTGGAATCTGAGTCAGACTTGGGCAGAGGCGTCTGGGGTCAGCCCCAGGGGGACCCCCCTACTCCCGTTTCACTTAAACTCAAATTTTCTCTGTGGAGATAACACATACCTCTCAGGTTTGGTTACCAGCTCCATGAGGGCATCTCATTTGTCCTAATGTAAATTTTAACCTTTGAAAATGTTTTAAACAACTTTGCTCATCTCTATTTTAATAACATACATTTCTTAAAAGAGGTCTTGAATGATAGAAGCTAGCCTACAGAGACCTGGTAAAAAGTTAGGAGAGCTAAACAATAACATTCTTGAAGATCTGGCCGGAAGAAACATGCTTTTCGAAAAACAGGCCCAGGCTGTCACTCTGTTTTTGACATTCACAACTGCCTCTGCTCAGGAGGCCTGGGGACGCCTCCCAGCCTCCGCTTCCCTGTGCCCATGGCTCCTGCAACTGGGGCTTCTGGAGTCCTGGCCCATGACTTTGCATTCGCTGCGGCTAAAGTCCTGGCCCATGACTTTGCATTTGCTGTGGCTAAAGTTTGCAATGGCAATGGCAGAAAAAGACTTGACAGAGACTCATTTCTTCTTTCTTTCTTCTTTCTTCCCTCTCTTCTTTTCTCCTTCCTTCCTTTCCTTTTTTTTCTTTGTCTTTCTCTCTCTTTCCCTTTTCTCTTTCCTTCCTCCTTTTTCTTTCTTCTTTCCTTTTCCTCTTTTCTCCTTTTCTTTCCATTCTCTTCTCTTTCTCACTTCCCTCACCCTTCATCCCTTCCTTCTCTCCTTCCTTCCTCCCTTTCTCTCCCTCTTTTCTCCCTTTCTGACTTTCTTTCTCCTTCTCCCTTCTTTCTTTTTCTCAGAGGTCCATTTACAAACTCTTATTGCCCACTAACTCTGCGTCAGATACAGTCCTGGTGATCAGAGATCCAGAAATATCCCCCGCAAAAGAAAACCCAGATTCATACTACTGTCTTGAAATCACTGACTTCTTAGAGTTACCGCATCATTAACACCGTCATTGATTACAAAACACAGTTCTCAACCCTGAGCTCAGAGACACATGTTGGTGGGCCGCCTGAGTGAATGGGAGAGTCCCAGCAGAAGTTGGTGCATGTGAGAAATGCTGGGGGCTTCTCCAAGAGGCTTGTGCCTGCCTCAGTCTTGAAGGATGAAAGTGCCCATAAAACGTAAAAAGGGAGAAAAACCACTCCCAGCAGAAGTTGCACGGGAAGGCACAGAAATTGGTAACAATGTAGCTAGCCTAGAAGGCAGAGAAAGCCACAGAAGGTGGGTGAATTTGTGAGACCAGACTGCCCTGGAAATGAGCAGGTGCCCGTGGCCTGGCTATGCAGCTGGGCGTTTGGACCTCATCTGGTAGGCAACAGGGAGAGATGCATGCTCACCACTAACACGGTGCATACAAGCATTGTGTCCTAAAAAGTGACGTGCACATGTATAAGGATGTGTGCTGTGCAAAGGTGTTATTACGTCACTGTCAAACTTGTACGCTATGCATTATGCTAACCTGAAGTAAACTCAGCAAGTTACAGGTGGCATTTGTAGCTATGTAGAGACATATTTACCAACAAATGATGAATCTGATGGGTTCAAAATAAATTTAACCACAAACTTTGCACAGGTTAACCCAGAGAAGTCAGAACAGAGGGGGCAGAGCAGCAGGCAGAGGGGGCGGGGCATCAGACAGAGGGGGCGGAGCAGCAGGCAGAGGGGGCGGGGCAGCAGGCAGAGGGCCTGAACTCCCCTTAGCTCCTCCTTTCTTGCATTTATGTTGCCCCTACCCTTATGAAGACTCTGATTAAGTCCTTATAATTTCCCCAGAATCCCTTCTGTTTCCTTAAGAGAAAGAAATTATTTTCTTTGAAATATTGAAGTTTCTTAGAAATGTTTATTTTCCATGCTCTGAGCTTTATCTATAAGATTTAAATTCATTTTATTTGGAGGTACTGTGTGTTTTTGTTTCTAATTAAGTGAAATTTCTGGTTCAGGGCTTTTGACAATGCCAAAAAAAGGTAATTAAAATCACACTGGTCACAAGAGGAGACTTTTGGCAAAAGCATATATTATTCTCTTCCTGAAAAAGCACATTCGGGATGCTGGCCAACCTGATTTTTATCTAGCTGTTTAGAAGGCCCAGGAGCTGTAAACTGTCCACCCAACTTGTCTGCCTTCCAACTCTCCAGGTTTCAGAGGCCTCTTCTCAAAAATTCGAAGATCCACTTAGATCATCCATAAAGCTTACTTTGAATCTGCCCAAGGGAAGCACTTACAGGTTAATCCCATGACCTGTCTCCAAGTAAGAGGCAAATGCGTGATTTTTCCAAAAGTCTCACCTCAAATCAGAATCTTGGGGAGGTTCCAAGGGTGACTTTGAAACTGAGTGGGGAACAGCTTGAGTTGCTTCAAAGGGGCCAGTGAGTGAGGGACATTTCTGAGAGGGACCATTTCAAGAGGAAACAGAAGAAGGGCATGGCTTGGCCTGCTTTCCTTTCAAAGACTCTCTGGTGGAGGGTGTGGCAGGGTCATGTAATCAATATGCTTATTTTGCTTAATGATATGATGATTAAAACATAACCCTTGGCAAATTCCCACTTTAATGCATTCACAAAGCTGTTGGAAACTTTGCTGAGATAGCCAGAAAAAGCTGCCTGAGAAATATATTTGGTTGCCCTTTACGAGAATTTCTGCAAACATAAATAAAGGCAGAATGATGCTCCTACAAATAGAGGTGAGGATGTGAGAGGAGCTTCTCACAAAGCTACCATAAAATCTGTCCTAAGAAAGGTTCATCATCTACCATTAGCTCTTGTAAAGAAAGGAAGAAGGGAAAGAAAAGAGGGGAGAAGAATAGAAGGGAGGGAAGGAAGGAAGAGAAGAAGGGTGAGCAAAAGGGAAGGAAGGAGGGAAGGAGAAAATGTGAAATCGTGAAGAATGAAGCTGTCAGCACGTGACTCAGGGGCCTTCACTGCCCCGCCTGGATCCTGCCTGAAATAGTCTCTTTACCCTCTCTGGGTCTCAAGCTTTTTATTAGCACAGACTGTAGATCTGGAGTAGACAGTTTTTAATGTTTCTTTCTATTCCAAATTTTGGTAAATGAGCATGTCTGCTGAAAAATGGCCCTTAAAACCTTTAAGAGAACAACAACAACAAAAAATGTTTATGAAAGTAGCACAACTGTCTGGATTTTATCCCACAAAATGATGAAAACAAACCAACCAAAGAACCCAGACATTAAGAGGAACATATTACATTCTCATGTTTGCGTTTAATCCACAAACGTACATTATCCCAGGATCCCTTCTTCCTCGGACATCCCTGGAAAGAGAAAACTATTGGGAGACATCAAAGATGTGTCTTTTATGCAAGGTTACTGAAACCCTTTCTGGCTTCTTGGATCACACCTGTAATTTCCGTGTAGATGCTGTTATTTCCCTGGCAGACTTTAAAACATCCCAGAATTTCTTTACTACTATCTAGAAGTCTTAGCGTGTGGTTCTCAGTGGTAAAGGTCTGGTGCTGGCTTTTCTCTGCTTGTGTGGGGTTAATGCAGATGATAGCCGCAGAAAAGGGGGAACTTAGAAAACTTATCAGTTAGGGGTTTGATGTGGTTGTTGGCTTAAGACAGTCTTTATGCCTACTTGACAGCGCAGTCTTGTACAAATATGGAGCATGCTTGGTCCTTGAGTGGCCATGCTTAGTAGATTAGAGGCAGCACCCCAGCCCTGCTGTTCTGTAGGGCCCTCAGCGTCTCCTCAGCCCAAGGCTGTTTAGAGCTGGGCTCCTACCCTGCTGTCCAGCTTCCTCCCTCACTTCTCCCCTTCTCATTCTCCTTGGTTTGCATCCACGTGCACACATCAACACACAGGCATGCACACGTACACACGTGCACATAAACACAGGCACACATGTGCACACTCATGCAAACACACTCCACACACACACCCCTTTCCCAAGGAAACTACATTGTAGGGTTGGTTTGTGTGTGGTGCTCATTTTGTCTGGGGAGCTGGACCCCATTCTCTTTCTCTGGCTGAACTTCTATTTTAAGACTCAGCGTGCACCTCTTCCAGGAAGCCCCCCCTATTGTCTGGTCCCTGTGTTCTGTCCCCGAGGCCCTCCATTGCATGCCTTATGCACTGACGTGAATCATTTACACACCGGCCCAAACTGGGCAGGGACTCCTTCAGGACAAACACTGTGTTACCTCTCTTGGTGTGCCTCCTCTTGGGCTCTGAGCGGCACCCCACAAACATTTGTCATTTAGATGCTAAGGAGCCCTTTTTAATTAAAAAGTAGCAGAACAGTTTCAGAATTTAAGTTGGTAAAGAAAAAATAAACTGTTCTCCAACAAGAGCAGTGGTGGTCCCTGCTGGAGCTCAGTGGCTGAAGGAAGGACTCAGTGTCATGTACTGAAACCTGACAATGACATGGTGGCTCTGCTCACTGACACCAGGCTGCATGGGAATGGAATCCTGTTTGCACTCAGCCCTTCACTTCCCTGGGCTGGGTAGCTGAAGGTTATTTTAAATCCTCAATAACTTGAAGGGTTAATAGTGCCTTTTTTTCTTGTGTATTTGGCTGACTCATGGGCAGTGACTTACAATCAGGCCATAAAGACCGACTAAAATCTTGGGTCACAAGTGTAGGGCTATGTTAAGTAAGGAAGAATTAGAACTAAACGTAAATTAACAAGGTTATGACCTAGTAAAAGCTTTCCCACAGTGGAAGCTCTTTGAAATTGCATTTTGCCTTACTACGTATTTTTGAAAATCAATAAAAATTAATACTAATGCTTCAGGGATGAGTAAGGGGGAAGGAAACCACACTGTAAATTCTAGACATTGTGCTGAATGTGCAGCCCCATAGTGAGATGACTGGCCAGGACCCTGGTGGACACGGGGAAGGGCTTCTCTCACCAGGGGCTCACACACTCCTGGTCCTCACGCAGCCAGTATTTGCTATTACTTCTGGACTTGCTCCAACTATCTCATCAACAGGTGAAGGTCTCTAAACCCAATTCTCTGTTTGGATCAGGTTGCTGCTTAAAGAAAAAGGAAGGTTCTTTATAGCAGATTTCATAGCAATGGATTTGAAAAAAGTGTTGTTAGTTAAGTTATTTAAAAAGAAAGTTAGATGACTCTTTGATGTGCGGTTCATTGAGATGCAAGGCTCAGTCCCCTGCTCATTGTGAGACTCGGGAACGAGTTTTCCTCCCCCCTGCGGCTTGTAACATAAAGCCAGGTCATCCCCAGAGCATCAGGAGTGGACGAATGCTAAGGACACCCCTCCTTGTGCAACAGGTCACTTCTAACTCCTGAAGAAAGGACCCGAAGGAAGAGAAATGTGTCACAGCTCTTGTTAGCCGGTGGGTTAGGTGGCACCTGTGTGTTTCTAGGCAAGCTGTTTCCTTGTCTCCAAAGTCCACACTATTTCTGCTGTGCCTCTGAATCCCAGCTCCAGTGTCCCTACCTGTCTTCTTCAGTACCATTAAAAGACACAACTAAATCAAGAGATTTATACAAAGCAGTACAAAAATATGTTAAAACGATTTTCTTTGTCCATTGTAAACACATCAAGCCTAGTTACTGATGGTGGCTCAGGGATGGAGGCAAAAGACAGGGACTTGCAAAGCTAGTAGAAAATGATTCAATTGCAGCCCCTACCCCAACTCAACATTTGATGAATTATCATTGTTTAGTGTATCAAGAAAACGCACGTGGAAACGTTTTAAAAATGGATAATAACGTCATGCAAATAGTCATCGAGACTGTGAATTTCATGAGGGCCAAGGGATTGAGTCATCACCAATTCCAGGAATTCCTTAAAAGTACTGATGCTGACTATGGTGACATCATTTACTTTTTGTAAGTAAGATGCCTAAGATGAGGCCAAATGTTAAAAAGATTTTATGATTTGCAAAATATTATCAAGTCATTTATGGTATCAGAACTTGACAGTGAAAGCTGGGTTACGGATTTCACAATTTTAGTGGATTTAACCACTCATTTAAATGAGTTACGCATATGTCTCCAAGGTGAAAACCAATTTATCAATACAATGTTTCAAGCCATAACAGTGTTCTAAATGAAACTGAAATTATAACAAGTTCAAATTAAGGCAAACAATTTTATGCACTTGGACACATTGACTAAACATAGTCTTGTGAACAGTGACAAATATGCAGCCTTGCTTTACAATTTGATATAAGAATTTGAACACAGATTTTAAGATTTCTCTAACAGTGACAAATATGCAGCCTTGCTTTACAATTTGATATAAGAATTTGAACACAGATTTTAAAATTTCTGGGAAAATAATCAATATTTTGGTGCATTTGTGACTCCATTTTCAGGTAGCACAAATATGTTCCCTGCCAATTTTCAAATGGAATGCACAGAGCGGACATTCAACTTATATAAAAATTTGATCACGTCTCTTTACTGGACTTTTATAGGTCCTGTCTTCCCAGAGACAAAAATCCCTCACTTCACAATCATGCCTTACTCATGTCATTGCTCTTTGCCAGAATTACATTTGCAGCAACTATGTTCAGGAATGAAGCACATTAAAAGCAAAATTAGAACCAAAATATCTGATGAGCACTTTGAGAATTGCAGCTACTTCCATGGAACCAGATACTGATGCGTTAGTTTCTCAAGTGCAATGTCAAATATCCCTTTAATTTAATGTTACCCACTTTTCTTTCACTTTTATCTTTAAAAATATTTAAAAAGACACTTTATTACTTAGATATGTACAAAACTTGGGACCTGCTCAACTGTTTTAAAAGACTCTCTGGATAGGCTGCTGCTTAATTAGGATTATTAGGTGAGGACTTCTTTGCTTCTCCGTGGTGGCAGTGGATAACATGGAAATTATGCATGGAGCTTTTTCTTTGTTCATCAGCTTTCTGTCGCTTATGTGTATTTAATGTGTGGCTCAAGACAACTTCTCTTCTTCCATTGTGGCCAGAGAAGCCAAATGGTTGGACACCTCTGCTTTAATCCCAAATGCAAAGTTGAACATGTAAAGAGCTGTGGGAGTTGTCTTTGCTTTATCTCTGCTGAAAGTTAATCCAGCCTTGTGGATAAAGGCAGCATGAACCTATAGATACAAGTTGTTGGCATCCCCATGAATAATTTTAATTTTACTATGTTATACATGAAGCAATTGGCTCTTACAGGATGCAGGGTTAGGGTGTTAAACCCCCACACAGTAGAAAAACTATGCACAACTTTTAACTCCACCAAAACTTAACTACTGGCTAAATTCTGTTGACCAGAAGCCTTACTAATAATACATCCAGTTGACCAACACATAGTTTGTGTGTTACGTGTATTGTACGCTATAGTCTTACAATGAAGTAAGCCGGAGAAAAGACTAGGATATTGAGAAAATCACAAGGAAGAGAAAATATGTATATTATTCACTAATTGGAAGTGAATCACCAAAAACGCATCATCATCTTCCTAATCTGCACGTTGAGTAGGCTGAGAAGGTGGAGGAGGAAGAGAGGGTGGCCTGCCTATCTCAGGGGTATTAGAGGTGGAAGAAAATCCAAATATAAGTGGAAATGTGGAGTTAAAACCCAAGTTGTTCAAAGGTCAGCTTACACATAAATATAAACGCATAGTCACACACCATTCGTATGTATAGTCCTGAGCCACATAATGAACTTCAGTCAGTGACAAAGCTTGTATGTGAGGGTGGTCCTGTACGTTTATAAATACTGTGTTTTTACTGTACCTTTTCTATGTTTAGACATGTTTAGATACACAAATACTTAGTGCTGCATTAGAGTTGCCTCCTGTATTTGGCACAGTTGCTGCTGTAGCTGAAAGGTACGGGCAGGCCCGGGCGTCCAGGAGCTGCAGGCTGCACCTGCACAGTTTGGTAAATGCATGTACCACGTGACTGCTGTGACGGGAAGGCCTGCCTGCTCGGTTCTCAGGATGCATCCCTGTCATCAAGCAATAGGAGTCTCTATCAATAACACCTACAGGCTTTGACAACAATAACAAAATCAACTATCTGGTCGCAAATTCAAATTTAGACTGTTCACCTTTACCTCTGAGGTCTCCAGACCTTTCTAATTGAATTTTACTTTCTTTCCACCAGTATTTTTATGAATTCTTTAATATTTCCACAATGCATGTGTATATATGTATCCTTGCTCTGAATACGTATAGGAAACCATCCTTGTTTTAAATTTATATAAAGTCAGATTGCCTGTGATCGTCACTGACAGGCATTTTTCTCTCAACATTAATGTTTTAAAATCCATCTACACTTAATGTGATAGCTGTACTTCATTCTTTTTGTTTTTTTACTATTTTACAGTGAACTTGTCTCACAATAGATTTTACTATTTTACAGTGAACTTATATCACAATAGATTAACGTCGTTACTTTGGATAACTTTGAGTAGTCCCTTTTATGAAACATAAAAGTTTATGTCCAGAAGCCCATGCACAAAGATTTCTTCAGGGTTTGTATTTAGGAATGCAGATTTTTCCATATATTTTGTAATACTTGATTTTATGGAAGTTTAATATTTTTTCCAATGTTATAGGTTATCTTGGGGTATCCAAATATTTTGTATTATTACATGCATATTAGAAATTAGAAAATATAGAAAAGAAATAATATTAAGAATAACCCATTTCCAATGCTGAAAAACTAACACTATTAATATTTGAGTTCCTACACTTCCAGATCTTTTTAATCAAACAGGATCATAATCCACGTGCTGTTTTATGTAGTAACGATTTTAAAAGTTTAGATTTCGGTACATTTGCATCTTGTCTAATTCCTGCATATTTTTCGTATTCTTAAATAGACTCTTTTTTTTATAAGTTGATGTGTTCAAACTGTTTTCCAATCCAGAACTATGCAATGTGTTCGACTTCACATCCTTTACTTTCTTTTCTCTTGTTCTTGCACCGTCTCTTTTCCTGACATCAGTGCGCATGAGACATCTGTAAGAAATCCCGTCTTGGGGTTTATGTATTTGCTTCCTCCCTGTGTATGTTTCCCTGTATATCTAATCCCTATAAATTAAAGTCACGTGAAGCCTTAATGGATTGACGTTTAGGGTTGTCCTGGCTAGAACACACTACAGGTGTACTTCACATCCCAGAGAGTCAGGGCAAGGTATTGGATTGACCCAGGCCTGGTAATGCTAAGACTAATCGTTGTGCTGGAAAGCAAACGATCAGATCCTTTGACTACACAGCACGCCTTTGGGAGCTTTACTTTGGGAGGGGTGGACACACAAATTTTCTGTAAAGAGAATAGATTAATATGTTACTTTAAGAAAAAAAAATGTTTATTTAAGTAAATGAAATGATAAGATGGTCTATAAGGCACCAAAACTTATATATGTTTCATCTTCTAAAAATAAAACCACTGAGGGTAACGGAACCATGTTAGGATTACAAAGAGCTCCCAATTGTGCGTTATCTAAGACTTACAGCCAGAAGCCAAAGTAACTTCCAGAAGCACTTACTGTGTGCCAGAAACCTGTGTACATTGTTTCCTTCAGTCTACACAACAAGAGACTCTAAGACAGGAACCACCACACACGTTGTACAGATGAGTTAAACTGTGGTTAGGAGAAAATAAATGAGTTCCTTGGAGCTCACGGTTTAGGAAGTAGGACTCATGATGTAACATGGTATGGGCCCAGTTCTCTTCACTCAGCATTGAGTCTGCAGTGAGGTTCCTGGGGTCAGGGAGACCAGTGGGTCAGCAGGAAAGACCAATCTCTGCCAGGTGATGGTACCGAGCTGGACTTGGGTAGAGACAGCAGGGCAGGCTTTGGACTGAGATTCAGAAGAGGACAACTGTGGGAAGTCAGGGCTCTGAAGAGCGTCTGGAGCAGGTGCTCAGCATCCATCCTGAGATGCAGGAATGATGCCCAAGAATGGCCTCTCCACTTGCATACAGAGAAGCTGCAATCGCGAACAACTCCTGCCATCTCGTTTGCCTCCTGTGCTCCCAGCTAATTTGAACATCTGCCTGTAAGACACAGCTTCAGTTAGTGTACACACGTTGTGCTGAACTTAAATGAATATCAAATATGTCCTGCTCCCATCCCCTGATCTTCCCATCACCTGAGCTGGAACTGTAATGGCTTAAGTGCAACAATCTCTGTATTTCTCCTAATTGCTTTTCTTAGAAGAGCCAATATCCAAGCAACATGACTCAGCTTCTCTGCCTGTCGGCAGCTTCAAAAGAGAAGAGGAGATATAGCTGAATAAAAAAAGCATATGCAAAAAGATTGTTGGGAAGCAAAGATTCCAAGTTGTAACAAAAGGATCTGTGAATTACTATTTATCTCTAGCTTTTCTACCCTTTCTATGGAACATGCTTTCCTGGAACACCTATTATTGGAAGAAATAACATGTTAATGCAATTTGTGGGGTGCCAAAGAAAACCAGGTAGAATATAATAATGGAAAGAAATGTAATGTTCCCTCACAAAACAGAGATGGAATCAAAGTTACACAGTGATATTGAAAAGAAAAAATACACAGTCATATGTTTATGGTATTACAAAAGTACAAAGGAAAGGGACCCAGGTAAGGACAGGAAACATGCTATCTGGATTTAAAGACAAACTATGTTCTTCTAGGGAAAGCAGAAGAGGCTCTTGATGGCAGGGGCGTGAAAGACCAGTTGGGAAGCAGAGGAGCATGTTTGCCCCCATAAGGACAGAGGACGTTGGGTTGGATGTGGAGTGAACGGAGAAGGCGTCAGAGGGTTCCATCAGCAGAGTGTCCACTCTGTTCACGGTGCCAGGGAGATGACCCCTGGCTTTGTGTGTCTGCTGCCATCTTCATGACGTTCTGTGACTAGTTTCTCACTTAGCATCAGCTGAGACCTAAGTGCTCATTTACTTACTTGTGTGTCTTCTCCCCTGGAAGTGCAAGCTTTGCAAGAATGAGGAGTCTGCTTTCCTACCCTTATCCCTCCTACCAAGAGCACCGCAGCACACAGCCAGCGCTCAATTAATATTCATCATTTATCAACAGTCAGTTGTGAGACAGAGCCTTATGCATCTTTTTGATTTAACTCCCGTAAAAATCCTCAAAATTCCTTTTGCATCTCCATTTTATACAGAAAGGAACTGAGTTTTCTTGAGGTTCTACCTGGACCACGTCTCTGTCTGCATCTCAGCATGCAGGTGTGTGCTTAGAGGTGGGATTTCGCAGAGGGTAGCTCTCTTCTCTGGAAGAGGGAAAGGGGAATAGGTCCCCACTGAGCTGAGTGATTTTGCGGAGTGGAAAAAACTGAGGATCATACATGAGGCAGGAGCCGCACTGAAGGTGTGAGGCGGTGACCCTCACCAGGGCACCTGTGCTGGGGGTGGGGGATTTTATAGGGCTCCTGCCAGGCCCTCCCCAGATCTCTGATGTATCGGAGATGTTAAAGGTCCTCACAAAGGCCCCTTGTCCTAGCATGGCATCATAGCTGCAGAGTGGACACTGCCTGCAGCCTGACACAGCAAGAAGACGCTTTGGACACCACCCTGCTACCCAGAAAGGAGCCAGGGACATTGCATTGCAATTTCCTGTGGGATGTGAGGCCTGGGGGAAGGGGGCCACCTCAGCAAGACCACCTGCAGGTGGCGCATAGGGAAGGGATGTCCCCCCACTGACCTGCATGTCACATGAGCCCACCCACCCAGAGAGGCTGCAGGACAGGGTCGTCGGAGGCAGAATCGGGCTGGAAACAGAATTAGAAAATAACAAGCTACCTGTCACTGGGCTGTGCGGATGGAGGGGTGCGCGGTTTCCTGTGTCAGCTCCACTACCTTGGGGCAAACCAGGAATTAGAACAGAGTCTTTTGGAGGGTGGCTGTGAACCCACATGAGAACGTGTGCTTCAGGAGGAAGGCTTCAGCAGGCACGGCGGAGTCTGGGAAGGAGTCTGCTGGGATGAGAGGGAGATTGGAAGAGGCCGCGTGTTATTTTAAGTGGTCTGCAAAGAGAAGGCTGGCTGGCAGAGGAGAGGAAGGGAGAGGACGCCAGCCTCCTTCCCGCTTTGCTGTAGCTGCCTTCAGGTCCCCAAATGGGGAGAGTACACTCCCCCAGCTTTTATCAAATGTGTGACATGCCTGGCTTTGGGCTCTTACTGTGAGGAGTGATCATCTCAAAACCGTTCTAAAAATTGTCAGATGAGGAGGTGTGGTGGCTCCTGCCTGTAATCTCAGCATTCTGGGAGGCTGAGGCAGATGGAATGTTTTAACTCAGAAGTTCAAGACCAGCCTGAGCAAGAGACCAGCCTGTCTCTACCAAAAATAGAAATAAAATTAGCCCAGCATTGTGATGGGGCCTATTGTTCTAACTAATGGGGAAGCTGAGGCAAGAGGGCTGCTTGAGCCCAAGAGTTTGAGGTTGCTATGAGCTACAAAGCCATGGCACTTTAGACAGGGCGAGAGAGTGAGAGTCTATCTCAAAAAAAAGAAAAGAAATTAAATAAATAGGAAAGAATTGATAGATTTTTTTGTAGTTAAATATGAGAAAGGGATAACTGTGACTGTCTTCAATATAACCCAGACTTTGGAAATCATTTTAGAAGGTGAGAAGCTGCAGTGGGTCAGGACAGCAGGGCCATCGTCAGACACTGGCCTGGCAGAGACTGGAGTCCAGGTATCCCATCTGCAGCTCAGTGCTTCCCTGTTTTTCTCATCTGACCTTTCCCTGTCTTGGTAGCTGGCCTCTCTTCACATTTTCTCAAGTAATTTATGTCCATAGAATTGTTTGCCAGAAATTTTACAGGAAAGCTAATTGCCAAGCATGTTACCATAAAAGTATTCTCCATACAATTCCTGCTTTCAAAATAAAATTTAGAAAAAAGGAAGGCCACTCAGGTGGCCTGCTTGCCTTTCAAGAATTTAGCTAGACCACTGAGGTCCCATCTTTCCATTCTAGAAGTTTTCTAAAGTGTGCACCTGCTCTTTAGGGAGGGGGAGCCCTACGTGGAACAGGTGTGCGGGTTTGGCCTCATGCCCTGAGGGCTGGAGGTCTCTGCAGGCTGGAGAGGGGACCCCTTCTCTAATAGCTGATTCAGAGCAGCAGCAACATTGTCAAGAAAAGAAAAGAGGGACCTCCCTGAAACCCAACTAAGGAACCAACAAAAGCTGAAAATCCCACCAAACACAGAGGTCACGGTTCAGACACAGGTCAAATTTTACATCTATCTGTCAGGCCTGACCTTGCCCTGTCCCTACACTGAGTAGGCTCAGCCCCCTCCCTCTGCGTGAGGCCCCTTAACCCCTTGAAGGAAAAGCATAGGCGATAATGTCCTTAGACATTCACCTGCGTACAGACACATTCATCTATGTAGGGACACATGCCTAAAACCCCTCCTCACAGCACACAGCTAGATTGAGAATGCTGCCCTGCTGGGGTTCTGTTTTTAAGAACTGGGTACAGGTGAAGTTTCAGACTTTCAGAGGGCTGTGCCTGGGAGGGGGGTGGTCTCAGGGTACACAACTTAAGGACGGTCTATGATCAGGAGCTGTGCTCCCTAGGTTAGCAGGGAATGTACTGCTGGCTGCCATGTGCCACATAAACTCTGGGGGATACTCGGGTCTCGAAGAGGAGGGAAAGGGGCCCACTGCTGTGGACAAAGCATGGCCATGACTGTGAGCAGATATCCCTGCTCAGCAAACCACCTGGAGGCAAATTCTGTGAGCTTATAGCCATTGTTAGGGCGTGGTATTGGCCAAATAGAAATCTCTGCAGATTTCAAAGCATTTGCAAGGGAGGTCTAAATTTTAAATACCTAATGAACATGGAATCCTTCAAAAATATGTAATGCCTTGCCACTATTTCCTAATTCTAAAAACAGCAAGACTTTATTATTTAAAATGTTGCAAAGAACAGCTTGAATAAAAACATTAAAACTCCAAAATGTGGTCGTAAGTGATTGCTATTACTTATCAGTACCTATTTCTTTCTAGTCTCTTAACCTATGGAAATATACACATCTACACGTTCCAGGGCAGATGTGTGCAGCTTCTGTATTACAAAGACGGGATCTCTCCCATACATCCTACATCCTGCTGAATCTTACAGCTCTTATATGGTGACCTGATTTAACCAGTAGTTGCTTTTTGGCAGACATTGTCTGCTTTCATTATTTTTCTAATTGCTTTAGTTATTGAACTTTGTTTATGTTACAGTTCACTGTTTTTTTTTTTAAAGTGGCCAGGTGCTTGCATTCGTTTTTAAAATGTCGTTTTTATTTTTATTTTATTTCATTGCATTGTATAGGTGAATGTGACCTATACAATGTTCTCATTTCAAAAATTTACTGTACTTAGCCTAACATAGAAGAATTAGACAAACGTTATATAAATATTTAAAACTAAAGTACTAACACTGGTTGCACGTTACAGATTATAGTATATGTGTATTATCCCAACCTTGATAATAAGTTCACTTATCTTCTTGTATTAGCACGGGGCATCAGCCAGCATGTCTATCTTGGAAATGATAGCCTGTGATTCTTCTTATGTCAATTAAATGGAAGTTGGTTAAGAGACCAAATATGACACAGGGAGCTTTGCAGGCCAGTAGCACGTTCTGCCCTGGGCGATCCATACAGAATGATCCACTCTGCGTATGTTGGGGGTCAAGTCCTGGTTCCCTGACCCCCGCCGACTTGCTTGGATTCCTCAGCTGAACTTGAAAGTTGAGCCGAGGCGCGGCGGTAATCAACAGCAAACAGGAATGGAAACTGGAAATAACACGGGGGCGGCACAGGCAGTGTGGACAGAAAGCAGAAGTAACCTGCGCGAGTTTCAGGGTGACAAAAGGGATTGTATTTGAGGACAACAAAGAGAAAGTTTAGAGCACTTCCAAAGAGAGCTGGAAGCGGGTCCCTCCCATTGGCCCCTCTGCGCCTCCAGCCGGCCCTGCCCTTTCCTATTGGTCATTGACCGTGTTTTTCTATTGGTCACTGGTTACCTAGGCTACGTCACCCCCACATTCCTCCCGCCTCTGCATCCCCGGGGCAGCAGGCCAGGTTTTCCACTCACCCTGCTTGAAGCCCATTTTCCTGCCTCCCTTTCACTTATGAAGAGTCCCTTGTATCCATGTTCAGGGTTATCATAATCATATGATGGAATTAAATATTCTGTACATTTATGATCTATAATTATGAAAAGAGAGCTTTGGAAACTATGAATTCCACATTAAAGTAAGCAGTGGCTTGATAAACGCCAAAGCTGGAGCAATCAGAAGACAGAAGGATGTCATTTATGAAAGTTCTGAGCTGCAGAAAAATCAAGAAAGGTAAAATCTGCACGGACAGATACAAATAAAACCCCCGAAGCCCTCCCAGAACACCAACAAGCTGAGCAAGGTGAAACGTGCACGGGCGGATCAGAAAGGAGACTGTCTATTGTGTTTCTTGGAAGCCAAATAATAGATCCTAACACAGTTTGTCTCAGAACTTACGTAGTGACCTACGTACACGCAAATTCTTTTAAAAAGGTATTTGAAAATCTTGTTTTTTGTTAAAGCACAACTACCGCAATCGAAAACTTTGTAGAAGATAATTTTCTCAGGGTATTTTCAAGAGAAATATTAAACTTTCTATTATTTTGGGATTTTTAACATGTTGAGTTTTAATTTTTTTAATAACACATCTAGTTTTTAATTTCATTAATAATAGAGATAAATTATTGTTTTATGTTATGCACTTTCTATTTAAAGAATTCTGTTATCATCCATATTTTTAATTACAGCGCTAATCCAGGGAGAGTTTCTGTGTTAATGTTTGTTACAGATACTCAGTGTTGAGTTAGTGTTTTTAATTTTAGCTCCTTTCCTGAATGCTGAGGATGCCTCTAAGTGCAGACTCAGGTTTCACCCACACCATCCCTGGTGGAGTGATGGAGAATTATGCCTCCTTTTTTCATTCTACAGATGGAAGAAAGGACACACTAAAAGAAGGATATCCTCTTGCCTTTCAGCCTTGTAATTCTTAAGCAGATCTCCCCAGCACAATACAGAAGTGAAGCCTCTATAAATGTCGGCTTCTTTTCCTCAACCTTTGTTCCTAAATCTTGTGCATACACCCAGGCTCCCTGCATTTTATAGAGGAGATAACTGGAGACAAACTCTGACCCCTGGAGACTTCAGTCTACCCTCACCACTTGCAAAGCAGCTTCCTTCTTAAAATAGTATGAGAAGACAGAGAAAAATAAAACATGTTTACATAATAATGTCAGAATTTTCTCTTAATGTGACCTATGATGTTAAAAGCCTTCCCATTCAAGAGTAGATCAACATTATTTGAAATGGAGAACTATAACTCAGAGGGAGACAGAGGGTTGAGGGGGAAAGATGTTAGACCTGGGATGAGACAGGACACCAGAGACAGAGACAGAGAAAAAGCAGCTGGAAGAAAAATGAAAAAAAAAAAAAAATAAGGCTCAACATCCCTGATTTGATTTTCTTGCTGGGGAAGATGACACTGGTAGGCCAGTTGGTGCAGTAGTGGCGTTTAGTGTGGTCTGTTGGTCTTGGCCCCGGTCTCTTTGAGGTGTGAATTAGTTAGGTATCTACCAGTGACCCAGCTCTGCTCCAGACATTCTGGGGACATGGTGAATTGGGTGTGGTGGATGCAGAGGCGGCCTTGCTCCAGAAAATGTTTTAAGTCTGATCTGAATACACACTGCTCATAGCCTGAGTGTTACCATGGAAGTTACAGGTTCTGGGTCAAACATAATTTCCATACCCACCTTTTCTTTAAGGTACAAGAACAAATATGGAATGGGCTATAATGAAATGTCTGTGCCTTTTTTAGGCAGGGCCCCATTTGCTGCTGATACAAAAAGATGTGAAGAATGGAGTACTTGGTTTCAGAAGAAGCGTGTAAATGCTGACTGAAGGAAAGAATGAAATAATGAGTGAAGAATTGATACTCAGTGTTTTTAACCCACAGCTTCTAGCTACAGTTGAATGTTTGTTAGTACTAGGCAGAGTTCCATGATTGCAAGATTTTGTTTATGTTGCTTTGTTTTGGGTAGTGAGAGAGGATACCTGGGAAGGGTGAGGTCTAGGAGAACAGGTCTTCTCAAGGACACCACAAGGATACACCTGCAGGGTCCTCTCCATGATGACTCAGCTCTTAGGACTTTGTAGACTTCACTTCCTGGGACCGGGAAATTTCCACTTCTGTGAAATCCTGTAGTTCGGTGGGGGCTGGAACAGCTTCTCCCATTTGATTCAAACTGACCATTGAGAAAGGTACCTGTGGGTTGGAAGTTTATGACTGGAGATAAAAATGGAAAGACCAAGCCAGTCGGGGAGCAGGGCCATTTTACAAACCAAGAAACGTTGATTACCTACCTAGATGAGAAGTAATCTGCGTGTGTATTCACCAATGCAAAGTCACTCTAAATACTCCAGCAAATAGCCCACTATTTATTTTTCAATAAATATACTTTCAAATATTTCTGCTATTTTTAGTTTTCCAAATGACAGCTAAATAACATAATTTGTGTGACTTCAAGTCATTTTTAAGCATCCACCATGTGCCAGGCACTGTGCTTTGCTAGGGGCAAAATAGGACACAGAGCCCCGTCCCCCAGGGTGGTGTGTGTGTTGCTGTGAATGTTCTCTTGGTTCTCATTTCAATCATAAGGGGATACCTTTGCCTCTGTGATAGTTTCTAACTTCTGGAGTACAAAATCCCCTTACTGAAGTCTGAAAATTAGTTTCTGCCTGTAACAAGTTAAAGTTGCCTTTAGACCTAAAAACACAAAATCTTTTCTCGTTTGAAATCAGTAACCCCTTGGCAGAGCACCCCAGATCATGGGGTAACAGTAACTAAGGTACGGCAAAACATGGTCCGGGGGAAAACATTCTCAAATTGCCATTTCGTAATTAAGAATCACAGATTGTTTTACTTTCCCTTAAAGTTTTAGGATTTCATTTTTGGCAGTGGTTAATAATGTTGAGAAAAAAAGTGGTTGAATATACAGATATGGTCTCTGTTCTATCACGTTCTCTGCAAATAGAAAGAAATTAGAGGTGGGCAGGTGCACGGACCTGTGTTTCCCTGAGCAGATGCGGGCACACAGAGTCCTTCTGAGGAGTGGAAAATCTCAGCACACTTCTGGAAAAGAGGAGTGGAAAGGAAGGTCTGGATGCTGACGCACTTTTAAGTTAGGGTGGTTCTTTGCATCACAGTGACATGCTTTTTTAAGTTTTGTCTCAGCACACAGACAGAC
>CAUYRH010109402.1:0-60038 GCA_963574655.1 Perodicticus potto | reverse complement strand
CCCCCCCCCCCCCCCCCCCCCCCCCCCCCCCCCCCCCCCCCCCCCCCCCCCCCCCCCCCCCCCCCCCCCCCCCCCCCCCCCCCCCCCCCCCCCCCCCAATGCTCCACCCCAGCACAATGGCCGGGGAAGGACAGGGAAGAGAACCATGTAGACCACCAGGATGGAGTCCGTGGCCACTTTCTACTCTGCAGAAACAGCCAACACACTATAACACCCCCCACCTCCGTGACTTAGCTCTGAGCCTGCCCCTGTGTACGTATGGGATCCCTTGTCAGCACCTGAAAGGCCCCTGAACCTCAATTTTGGTACTCCTAGTTACTAGGTATTGAGGAAATTACTTGCATTTTAAAGAAGACCTCAATCACTGTTCATTCTCAGACCCTTGTAATTGCTTTTACCAAGGCTCTTCACTAGCAGGACTCTCTCTCCTGGTGCTCTGAGTAAATACAGGGCCTCCTCGGAACCACTAATACCCCAAAGCTGGCTGAACCCGGGGGCTGCCCGAATAACCTCCTCGGCACCTAGGGTGCAGAGACTCCGACACCAGACATAGACAGAGATAAGAAGTAACTGGGACACATTTTTCTCTTTTTTTCTAGTCAAGTGTGGTTGTGAGACGCTTTTATCATCAGTACTTCATGATACGTGCGATGTAGCAACAAAGACCTATCCTGACAAGTCACTCTGAGGAAAAATAATTTTCATTTCAAAATACAGAAATGTAGGTAGACCTATCCCCCTCTTTAGCTTATGGCCCTACCTTAATTAAAGAGAAAAGAGTGAAACAAAGAATGTGTATCAATTAACATTTCCTGAAGCGAGCAGCTCTAATTATTTGAAAAACAAATGAGCAAACACATAAATAACGCTCTTTTCTACAGCATTCAAAATAATGGATTTTCCATCTGAGGAGCTTAGTTTAAGCTCCAGCTCTCCTTTTCCTGCTTGCTGGCAAGTCTTAGGGAAAAGAAAGTCAATTTGCCTCTAAACCCAAGTGTTCTTAATGCTGATATAATGATCATGACTTCCTTATAGAGCTGTTAGACTGAAAATTCTTTATCAACTGGAAAGTGATATTTGCATATCATTGAGCTTTATTTTTCTTTTGCTATCTCTTCTCTGTCTTCTCTCTCAATAGATAATCTTGCCTCCTACTTCTCAGAGAAAATAGATGCCATCAGATGGGAATCCCTCGTCTTCCCTAAACTAAACACACAGCCTACTGGCATCTGCCCGAAGCCTAATCCCTCCCCCTGAGCTTTGCTGCCATCCCTTGGAGCTGCCTTTGGTGTATTGATTAATCTTCCCCTGTCTTGTACGTTGAACTTCCCCTCTCTGTTGGATCTTTGTGTAGGTCTTTAACTGTGATCCAATGTCTCTCATTAGAACAAAATGAACACTTTATTAAGCTGTTGTGTTTTGGAGATGTCTCTCCATTTTGGCCCCCACCCCCATGGAGCTTTTGAGTCTCCTTCTAGTCTTGAGATAAAAGGGAACGCGTTAAGTGTCTCGTTTAATCATTTCATTTTGAACTCTTAACAGGATGAAGCCTTTGCAGAGTTAGAGAACCCCTAAATGAGTATGAATTATAAATCCAGGGGTGCTTAAACTTTTTTGTGCCCTGGACCCCTTTGACAATGTGGAAAGCCCATGGTTTCCCACTCAGAATATACATGTATAAAGTAAAATACATATGATTACAAAGGAAGCCATTTATATTAAAATGTAGTTATAAAATTGAAGAGACTTCAATGAGTTTATGGAAAATGGAATTAAAATATCAAAATAAAAAAACATAATCTTTATTCCACAATATAAGCTCCATCAAGGTCAAGGTACTTTTGTAAGTGATGACACCAGCCATTCCTAAGAAATGAGGGTCCTGGGGAATTTGGCAATCTATTTTTTGTTTTTGGAGACAGAGTCTCACTTTGTCGCCCTTGGTACAATGCCGTGGCGTCACAGCTCACAGCAACCTCCAACTCCTGGGCTTACGTGATTCTCTTGCCTCAGTCTCCCGAGTAGCTGGGACTACAGGCGCCTGCCACAACACCTGGCTATTTTTTGTTGCAGTTTGGCCAGGGCCGGGTTTGAACCCACCACCCTCGTTATATGGGGCTGGCGCCCTACTCACTGATCCACAGGCGCCACCCCAGCAATCTTTTTTATATTATGAACTGAAGAAAATCAGGTACTTCTTGGAGATTTTTTTTTTTAAGATTAGGAAATAAAAAGAAGTCAGAAGGAGCCAAACCAGGACTAAAAGGTGGATGCCTAATTCTCATGCAATTGCCCTTATTTGATGAGAAGAATGAGCAGGAACATTGTCATGTGAGATCTCCTGGATGTTTAATGCTAATGCTGTGAGTGACTTCCTCAGAAAACTCTCATAATAAGCAGATGTTATTATTCCTTAGCACTCCAGAAAGCCAACATGAGAAATGACTTCAGCATCCATAAAACTGTCACCATGGCCTTTGCTCTTGACCACTTACTTTGCTTTTGCTTTGAGTGAACAACTTCCATCTCTGGGTAGCCATTGCTTTGACTGTGCTTTATCTTCAGGGTCACACTGTTTTTTGTTTTTTGTTTTTTTTTTTTTTTGGAGAGACAGAGTCTCACTTTATGTCCCTCAGTAGAGTGCTATGGAGTCACACAGCTCACAGCAACCTCCAACTCCTAGGCTGAGGTGATTCTCTTGCCTCAGCCTCCCTGAGTAGCTGCAATGACAGGCGCCCGCCATAACGCCCAGCTATTTTTCTGTTTTGCAGTTTGGCCGAGGCCAAGTTTGAACCCGCTGCCTTCGGTATACGGGGCCGGCGCCCTACTCCATGAGCCACAGGCGCCACCCATCACACTGTTAAAGTTCCATCTCCTGCTACAGTTCTTCAACGAAATGCTTCAGGATGTTGATTCCATTTGTTTAAAATTTCCATTGAATGCTCCGCTCCTGTCTGTCTGCAGCTGATCTGAGTTCACCTGAAATGTTTGCTCAACTTTAATTTTTTAGTGAGAATTGTGTAAGCTGAACCAATTGAGTTGTCTATGGTGTTGACCATTGTTTCTGCTTTTAGTCATTGGTCCTCTTCAATTAAGGCACAAATAAGATGAATTTTTCCTTTACATATTGATGTGGATGGTTTGCTGCTATAGGCCTCATCTTCAATATCATCTTATCCCTTCTTATGATGAGTTATCCATTTGTAAACTTCTAACATTAGAGGAGCACTGTGCCTATAAACTCTTACTAAAGCATCAGTGATTCCACTGTTCTTTCACCCAAGCTTCACCATAAATTTGATATTTGTTCTTGCATCAAGCTTAGCAGAATTTGTGTTGTCTCTTTTCAAAGTGATGTCTTATTTTTCTAAGCACATCAAAGTAGATCCTAGTCGGACATGTTAGTATGAGTTTATTCTGGTATAATATATTGTTGAAATCCATGCACAGTATTTTTTTTTTTTTTTTTGAGACAGAGTTTCATTGTGTGACATCACAGCTCACAGCAACTTTAAACTTTTGGGCTCAAGCAATTCTCTTGCCTCAACCTCCATAGTAGCTGGAACTACAGGTGCCCACCCCAATGCCCAGCTATTTTTAGAGGCAGGGTCTTGCTCTTGCTCAAGCTGGTCTCCAAACTGTGAGCTCAGGCATCCACCCACCTTGGCCTCCCAGGGTGCTAGGATTACAGGTGTGAGCCACTGCACCCAGCAATGAGACTGATTTCTGAGCTCTCCAAGACCTAGAAAATGGGATTCATGTCTATCCCTGAATGAGGGAACCCTGTACCAAAGAGTTATTCTAGTCAGTTAGCTGCTTGTGGGGTGGGGGAGGGGTGGGGCTTAAGATTTCATTTTAGTTCAAATAAGAAAATGTAGAGGCAGGTTCAATATTATTATAATTTCAAAGTAGTAATGAACATAAAGCATATTATCAAAACTTTGTAACAACTTTCATGTAATATAAACATCTGTGATTTTTATTGGCAACAGACACAATATAATACCTTGACTACTACTGTGATTTGTTGTAATTGACGTAAATGGGGGACCTTCTGTTACAAGTTAGTGACTGTAGGCATTAAAGTCATAAGCTCTAGATTCTATGTTTGGATTCTGGGAGAAGAATCCCTATTTTAGATAATACTGTCACTGACCTCGGCTGGTTCCTTCTGTCTAAGAGCTGGACACAGGAGACTAGCAACATGAACCAGCAAAAAGAGAAAGAACAGAAAGTAAAATTTCACCTGAGGCTGTGTCCCAAGGAGGACCAGTTACAAAGTGCCAGTGACACACTGGAGCATTCTGTCAAAGTACTATATTTTTAGACTTTGGAAATCAACTAGTTAATATGTGATTTCATCGAGGGTCAAACTATAATCTATGAGTGAGATTTGGAGACTTAGAAAATGTAGTCTTCCCTCGGGGAACCCCTTAAATTTCCTGGGATAGAAAGACTGATTAAAGGCAGGAAGAGTATGTGTGTGTATAATTTTTAAACAAAATGTGACATACTCTAATTCTTATATCCTGATGTTTTACAGTATCACAATAGAGCATGAATATTTTTATATGTCAACAAGTATAGTTATTGAATATAATTAGAGGCTGCATAGTATTCTACTAAAGACATATACCATAATTTATTTAATAAATCCCCAGGTTTGAAATATATGGTTTGTATACAATCCTCATTATAATGTAAACAGTGCACTGATGAATGTTGCAGATTAAATATTTGTCCACATTCTATTTTTATTTTCTTAGACTATTTCTATACATAGAATGTTGTATCATAATTTAGTAATAATCACAACAGTAAAAGGCATATTTTAAAGATTTTTTTGATCAGTATTGTTAAATCATCCTCCAGAAAGGTTGTTATAGTTCATACTAGAACTGGGATCTTTTGCCTAGGCTCAGAAAATAACAAAGAGACTGAGAGAATGCTGCTAACTGGTAAGGATAATAAAATCTCTGTACACAAAGGTCAGACAATTAAGTCTGTGAATTCATCCTAGAAAAAGTGTTACATATGTCATTGCTGAATATCAGTAAGGTCACCAGATGGCCAAGGGGAGTACATCTAAGATGACTGTAGCAATATTCAGCAACGAGATATGTAGCACTTTTTCTAGAATGAGTTTGAAATGTAATTGTCTAACATCCTAAGAAGCCCTGTGGGGGGAGGAAGAAGGAAACTGACCAAGATCATGTCTAGGATATTTAACCTTTTTGGTTTTTTTTTGTACTGGAAATACCTTCAAAGCAGAATGTGGGATGGGACTGGGTCTTCAAGACATATGATCCCTCATGGTAACTTGCTTAAATCATTTGGAGAGATCTAGCTTATAACCAAATTTGGACCACAGTAAGGGATATGTATGTATAGGGGCTTATACCCAAGTTTGGACCACAGTAAGGGATAGGTAGTAATATATAAACATATATTACTCAGAGAGCACCCCCAGAAGAGGACAGATTCAAGTGGAAAGTGAGCACTATGGCCACTTGGTCCATTACCTCTTCACCTGCCAGTCCCCTGTCAGTGTTTGCTGAAACAAGAGGGGGGGGGGGTCATTGCTGGAGTAAGGAAGCCCTTTTATTCTTTTTTTTTTTAAACCACTTTTCCGTTTTCTTTCCTTTATAGCTAAACAATATATTCCATGAGGACAGAAACCATTTGGTAGTTCCATTGTATAACCAACAATGGTAGATATGAAAAAAGAAAATACTTTCTAATTTTCTCTACTGTCAAAAGACAGTATCAGGCTTGACACCCTGCTCAGTGAGTAGGGCACTGAAGTACCACATACACTGAAGGTGGTAGGTTTCGAGCCTGGCCTGGGCAGGCTAAACAACAATGACAACTGCAACCAAAAAATAGTTGGGCGTTGTGGTGGGTGCTTATAGGAAGGCTGAGGAAAGAGAATCACTTAAGCCTAAGAGTTTGAGGTTGCTGTGAGCTGTGATGTCACAGCACTCTACCGAGGGCGACATAATGAGACTCTGTCTCAAAAAAATGTAAAAAAAACGACAGTATCAGGTCTCGCCACCAACTATACTGGATTATCAAAACCTAAGCAGATAATTGCTTATTCTCTCTTCTCCATCATGGTGTTATATAGATTTGTTTTATTTCTTCACATACATAGACCAAAGATTCAGTTGTCTCTCCATAATCCCATCTGCCAGATCTACAATTAGATTATTAGTATTTTCTCCCATCTTCCTCTGAGATTCCATAGGATGCAGCTCCCCATTCATGGTTTAAAGGTTGCTAAGTTGCATCCATAAGACTTGGTCTCCCTCTCTGTTAGAAGCCCTGCCCTCTCAAACGCCAGAAGGGACCTAAAAGTAGGTGGCCACAAACAGACCTTGGATTAGCAGTTACACTAACCTAACTGTTCTCTCACACTTACTGGGGTACTGCTTAGACAAAAGGGTCTCCTTGCCCTCTCTTACACATCTTTTAAGGGTTCCACTTTCTGCCTGCTGAAACTGCAGAGTCTACTTAACTCGTGCAGTTTAGATCTCAATCTGTCCTTGGAGCCTGTGGTGTCTACCTGATCAGTTCCCACCAGCCAGAGGACAATCTTCCTCTCTCTATACTGCTCTGGGACATCCTTGCTTTCACTTGTCCAAGAAGACCAAGGCTCAGAAAAGTTAAACAATGTCTTCTAGCCAGTCTTGGGTCCTGAGATTTTTATTTCAGTATAGCTACAATTGAATTATTGTTAAATACTCTCCAGCTCCAATCAGGCCTGGAGTTAGATTACCTGCACTATCCCCACACTCATCCCGGGACGTCCAGGGACCACAGAGCACAGGAAAGTATAACGCACCACCCCCTTGCACAGACTTCACGATCTGTTTGCGTGTATAAAATAGCGCCCTTGAAACGCGGAGCAACCAAAGCTGTCTCCAGTCACGCTCCTGCGTGTCCCAGATGCGGCCCCAGTCAGAAAACAAATGTTTGCGGGATTTGATCACTAAAGCCCTGGCTTTATTCTCACTCCACCCCACTTTCCCCCAGGGCATCCTCAACCCTCCGCCTCCAAAATTCATCAACCAGAACCTGAGGGTGGGCTCTGGGTTTGTACCTGGCCCTGAGACCCGGAATTCTCTGGGTCTCCACCAGGACCCGGAGCAAGAGCCCAGCGGGGACTCAGCGAGAAGCCCCGAAGGTTGCCAGGCTGGGGGCCGCGGGGGGACCCAGGGCGACACCACAGCACGCTCAGGGACAGAGGCGGGGAGGCGCAGGGCGCAGCCAATCCCCGGACCGCCCCCTCCCCGGCCGCGGCGAGCCGAGCCGGGGCGGGGGAGCCAGGCGGCGGCGGCGGCGGCGGCGGCGGCGACGGAGGCTGCCGTGGGGAGGGATGGAGAGGGGAGGGGGGAGCGGAGCCGAGCGGAGACAGCCGCGGCTCTGCAGAGCGGCTGGGGCGGCGGCGCAGCAGCCGGTGCTCCCCCCGGCGCGCGCCCCGAGTCGGTGAGGGCCCGGCCCGGAGGCCCCGGAGCCATGGGCTGCATCGGCTCCAGGACTGTGGGTGGGTACCGCGGCCTGGCGGCGGCCGGGACAGAACTCGCCCCCTCCCCCACCCTCGCGCGCCCTCGGGACCCCTGTCCGCACCCGCCTCGCCCAGCCTGGCTCCCGCACTTTCCCTCCACCCGCTCGCGCTCCCACCAGTCCTTCCCATCGGCTTTCCTCTCGCGCCTCCAGGGCTGCCGTCCCTCCGGGCGCTTTTCCTTCTCGGTAGCCCTCCCCCAGGCGCGGTCCCTCGCTCCATCATCATCAGCCTCCTTTCCTCTCCTCCGTCGCTCGGCCCCACTGTTGGTCCCCTCATCCTTCCACCTCCAGGTCATCCGCCGACACTCGGCTGTCTCCGGCCCTGTCTGTTCCCGAGCAGCCCCCTGCTGAGGACCTCCTGCTGAGAACCCTCAGTGTCCGTCTCAGCCCCGAATGGGTTTCCCACACCCCCACCCCCACCCCCCGCCGCCGCCTCCATCCGGCTCGGGTGTTTTGCCCCGTCCCTTTCCCTCTCCGTTGCCTTTTTCTGTCGTTCCTGCCTCCTCCGATTTGCTTTGTTCACGTGCATTTTCCCTCTGGGGCGGGGGCGGGATGCGCCAAGCCTCGGGGAGGGACTGGGTTCCGCGCCCGGAGGGAATGAAGCAGGGCTGGGGCGGCGGGAGGAGGCCGGGGTGAGGGACGCGAGGGGTCCGGCGCTCGCCGCCGGGCGGGTGGGGCTGCACCTGCCGGCCTGGGGCCAGCGGGGCGGGGCCGGCTCTTTATTTACCTTTGGCGGGGTGGGGGGGGGCGGGAGGGGAAGGGAAGGGAGGCGCCTCCTAACCCGCCTTTCCCCACAGCCTCTGTCTTGCTAGCTCCCGACCCCCCCACCCGGTGCACCCAATGCACCCTCGCAGCTCAACAAATTGATCCAATGCTCTCCAGAACCCACCAATTTTTCCCTTTCCAACTCCCAGTTTCTCCCGCCTACACCTCCCAGTGACCTCAGGCTGAGAGAATAATTTGTATTATTATTACAAACAAACTCACTCTCGGCAAGATTTCTGAGACCCGATTTATTTCCATGGATACCCCCTCCTCCTCTGCTGTCACCTCTCTCGTTCTCTTCCCTCCCCCTCCCTGCCCCCCGCGGCTCTGACTCAGCTCTCCCTCTTCCACAAAGGCCACCTCCCCTCCCTCCTGCTCTGCCCTCCCCCATGGCTCTTCTTCCCAGATTATGCTTTGCCGCCCCATTGCTGATGCCCATGTCCAGATGCCCATCTTTTCTTCTTCTGCCCCAGCCATGGCCTCTGGCCTGACCCATCTCACCATTCCCCTGCATCCCCAAGAAAGAGCAGGCCAACTTTGGAGGGGTTCCGTCTCCCTCAGCCCCTTTCTTTGCACTGTTGCTGTGCTGAATGCTTTCTCTTGCCCCCAGCATACCCTTTGGTGCACCTTTCCCAAGAATGGGCCCTTTAACCCTAAACTCAGAGTCATAGGGACACAAGTATATCAGGGACCTGCAAGGGCAGATGGCTCATCAGATGGTGCAGCAGCTGTCTGATGCTTTATAACTACTGGCCCCTGGTACTTCTTCTCTGAGGAGTTTCCTTCTGGGGACCTGGGATCTGACCTTGGCAATGACCATCCATCTGTGTTGGCCTTCCAGTTTCCCAGTCAGATCTCAGCCCCTGCCCACCCTTTCCCACTGTCTTCTCTCTGACTTGAATTCCCTTTCTTTTAACTCCTATTTTAAAAAGTTCTGTCCTCTCCAACTTTTCTCCTCCCCACCCTTCCCGCCACTTTAATCCATCACTTGTCTTCCCACAGTCATGTGAAATGTTTCATCTCACCTTTGAATTCTCTGTTCTCATTGCTTCTGGGAGAACACGCCCAATTCCTTGCTGTCCCCTCCAAGTCTTCATCCTGATAGACAGACTCTTGGAGGGCTCGTGAGGGAAGCTACATTCCACCCACCCCACACAGAGATAAGTTCTGTCCTTAGAATGCAGGAGAGGAAAAGCCCAGCTCTCACACAGAGACCTTCAAAGATTCCTGGGGACAGACTAAGAGTTGCTTTCCTGCTAACACCCAGACGCTCCATGTAAATAACAACAGATAGGCAGTAGAACACTGAGTGTGCTGTTCTTGGTTGAGCTAAAACTGAAAGTTTTGGCTCAGCATTATTATTTCTCTTACCAAAACTTGGGGACAGTGGGGATGTAAGAGGAAAAGGGCCATCAGAAAGTGTGGCAGCTGGAGGGAAGGTGTGAAGGGCTGGCCTAGTGTGTAGCCTCAGCCTCCTGTGAGAAAAGATCCAGGAGGGGTCTGAAGGTGAAAGCAGAGCAAATAACCTCTGGCCCCTTCAGGGAACGAAGTGATAGCGGTGGACTGGAAGGGCCTGAAGGATGTCGATCAGATCAACATGGACAGCACCAGCTCACTGCACGGGAGCAGCCTCCATCGGCCGTCTACTGAGGTGAGGCCCTCGGTGCTCAGCTGCCCCCTGGCCTAAGGAGCTCTGAGAGACCCAAGAACCATCGTGAATAAGGCTGCCCAGCCTCTAGCTGCCTGATCCTTGAGTCCTCTTTCTAAATTCCAAGCAACACCCCAAACACTCCTTTTAATGGACACTTTGGACACTTTTACAGAACATTTCTCCTGACTTTCCTTGAAATACATGCCAAACATTTCACTCTGAGATCCTAATAACCTATATTAACCACAGGAAGGCCTTCCCCACTCCACATATCCCTGGAAACCCCTCTGAGGAATGTGGGATTATTTGCATTCCTGGAAGTGCCTGGGATGCCCATTGCCTTTCCTCTCTCCTCACAGCAAACTCGAACTGATTTCTCCTGGGACGGCATCAATGTGAGTGTAGCTGCCCCCAGACCTCCCCAGTCCTCCCAGCTCCTCTTCCTCCTATTCTCCCTTAGACCTTAGAAACAGCATGGTGCTCACTGACTCCTACAGGCACTATGAGCCCTCACATTCCCCATTAGTCCCCCAATTTCAAGGCAGTTGGGATATACACCTCGTTGGGACTCGGGTGTAGATGTTTTCCTTACCACCTGCCCTAGCTCTAATCCTTCTTCCTGGAAATTATCAACTTTCCTCCATATATAAAGCATGTCCATACATTTTTATTCTTCTGCCCTTCTTCCCACATTCCCTATCCCAGCTCTCCATGGAGGATACCACTTCCATTCTTCCGAAGCTTAAGCGAAACTCCAACGCCTATGGTATTGGGGCCCTGGCCAAGTCATCACTCTCAGGTGAGACTCCAGCCTGGGATGCACCCTGATGGGAGAACACTGACAAGCTCCCCAATCTCAGTCTCCCTGCTCTTCATGGGGCCTGAAGACCACAACCCTGACCTGTATGCCCTTTCTATCAAGCCTCTCCCAAACTCCAGGCTACTTCTATCTGTGGAGTCCTATGGACTACCTGCCCCAATGGATGGAGTCCCTGGAACTGGGGTGGAGGAGTGGAGAGGGTCTGGTATGGGTATTATGTGATATTCTGGAGTGTGTGGGAAATGTCTGGCCCTTTAGGGATCTCTCGAAGCATGAAGGACCATGTGACAAAGCCCACGGCCATGGGTCAAGGCCGGGTGGCCCACATGATTGAGTGGCAAGGCTGGGGGAAGACACCGGCCATTCAGCCACAACACAGCCACGAGGCAGTGCGCAGGGATACAGACGCCTACTCTGACCTCAGTGATGGCGAGAAGGAGGCACGTTTCTTAGCAGGTACTGGTACCTCAGATTCTTAAGAAACACATTTTCTGGTTGGCCAGGGGCTGACATTCCAACTTGGTTCCCTATGGCAGGATTATCTCTACTTATATGATGACCATAGGCTTACTTATCCCAAATAACTTGAATTTCAAAATTTTTGCTTGTTGATTCTGCCAAGTGTCCTCAAACCTATTTTTATAATCATCTGGTAAGATTAGGGGAATTAGATGGGATTTGTGGTCCACCTGTTTCTAGGTGCCTTCTCTTTTTATTGTGGGACTGTCCAACCCATTGGCTTCCTTAATATAGGAAAAAAGTGCGGCACCTGTGGCTCATCGAGTAGGGCGCTGGCCCCATATACCGAAGGTGGCGGGTTCAAATCCGGCCTCGGCTGAACTGCAAAACAGAAAAATAGCTGGGTGTTGTGGCGGGCACCTGTAGTCCCAGCTACTCGGGAGGCTGAGGCAAGAGAATCACGTAAGCCCAGGAGTTGGAGGTTGCTGTGAGCTGTGTGACGCCACGGCACTCTACCCAGGGCGATAAAGTGAGACCCTGTCTCTACAAAAAAAAAAACAAAAACAAAAAACAGGAAAAAAAATGCAGGTCTTGGTCTTTGAAAGGTTTTATTTCTACTCCATGTTTCTAGAAGTAAAACAAGGTAAGACCTTGGGATCTCTTTGTCCATCAGCTTTTGGTGTCATGAATTCACATGCTGGATGCATTACTGGGACAACCACTAGATGAGCAAAGGAATGGGGTGAGCGGACAGAGGTCTGCCGAAGAGGTATAGTTCTGGGAAAGCAGTATAGGTCTGATGATAGGCATGTAATGTGCCTGATTGGCTGAGCCCTAGCAGCCAGTCTCAATAAGAAGCCTAGGAAGAATGATAGGTCTGGAAAAGAAGGGAAGTGTCTTTGTGTTGGTGACATGGGTGATAGAGGAAGTATCAGTGACTAGAGTGACATAAGGCAGAGCAGTAGAAGTATAAGCTTCAACTGACTCACAACTTTGACCAGACCTGAGACCCCCCAAGTCTACCTGTCCCCACCATGTGCTCTCCCTTCTCCTTCTAATGCCTTGAACTTTCAACTTTATGTCAGTTTGGACCCAACAATCCCATGATGCTCTCTTGGGAGTTTTTTGTTTATGTTGGAACCTACCCTCTACATTATAATTCCCCCAAAACTTTAAAAATAAATTTCTGAACATCCCTAATTTTAGTCCCCTAGGACATCTCACCAGCAGGCCCCCAAATCTTTCCCCCTAGAAATCTTAAATCTGACGTTTTGGGAAGTCCCCTATACTTTTGCCTTGTTTCTGAGCATATACAAAGGCTGTACTGTCCAATTCAGTAGCCACTAGCCACATGTGGCTGTTGAGAACTGGCAGGGTGGCTCGTCCCAGCGGAGATGTGCTGTAGGTGTAAAATACTGATGAGATTTCAAAGACTGTACAATAAAAGAATGTAAAATATCTCATTAGTAATTGTTATATTGATTATATTTTAAGGTGATAATCTTTTTATATATTGGATTAAGTAAGATATATTATTCAAATTAATTTTACCTGGTTTCTTTCTATTAAATGTAGCTACCAGAAAATTTTAAATGATATAAGTGGCTTGCGTTGTATTTGTCTTGAATAGCACTGCATAAAGGTGTCTCTCTGCCTCACGCAAGTGCCTACGGGTTCCCTGAGGTGTTTTGTTGTCTCTGCATTTCTTCTGACAGGTGTCATGGAGCAGTTTGCTATCTCTGAGGCCACACTCATGGCCTGGTCTTCTATGGATGGTGAGGACATGAGTGTCAACTCTACCCAGGAGCCATTGGGCTGCAACTACAGTGACAATTACCAGGAGCTGATGGAGAGTCAGGGTGAGAATCCAGCCCCTGGGACCTACACGACCTCCCCAATTATCTAGGCTGCCTCCACTCATCTCTGTTCATCTCGGCTTTCCCTCTGTCCTCTCTACTCTCTGTCTGGCCCTCAATTCTCTGTGCTGTCTTTACTGCCTTTGCTATTCTGTGGCCCCACTGACCTCTGTGATTCTCTTTACAGATGCCCTGGCTCAAGCCCCCATGGATGGATGGCCTCACTCCTACGTGTCCCAGGGCATGTACTGTCTGGGGTCATCGGATGCCTGGGAAGCAAGTGACCAGTCCCTCATTGCCTCTCCGGCCACAGGATCTTATCTTGGCCCAGCATTTGATGACTCACAGCCCAGCTTGCATGACATGGGGCCTTCCCAACCTGCTTCCGGATATTCTGCTCAGGAACCACCACCTTTGTTGGGGGGAGACACAGACTGGGCTCCAGGGATGGGTGGGGTGGACCTGGCACAGGGCCCTGCTGAGGAGGAGAAGAGGCCATTGGCCCCTGAGGAGGAAGAGGATGCAGGATGCCGAGACCTGGAGTCACTTTCCCCACGAGAAGACCCTGAGGTGTCCACCGCTCTTAGCCGGAAGGTGTCTGATGTCACATCCTCAGGCGTCCAGTCCTTTGACGAGGAGGAGGGCGAGGCCAACAACTAGCTCCTTCCCCCTAAGCCCTGCCTTCCACCCCCACCTGAGGGCCATGGCTGCGGCCCACATCCTCCCTTCCCCCAGCGGTATAGCTGAAACTTGGGCAGACAACAGCGGGGACCCAGGAGTTTCCAGACCTCTCCTGGCAATGGAGGATCAAGATAGAATTTTAGCCAGGCTTACACTCTAGAAACCACAGGTCCAGGACTGGGACCCAGACAACTAGATGGCTGTGAACTTGGCATGGCTGTGGGAGAAAGCCCCGGGCAGTGGGCTTCTGAGTCTGTGCCCAGGAAGCCTCTGGGGTGTGCAGCCTGAGGACAAGGGCACAGTGCAGCCGTGCCCAGACTGGACCTCGTTCTTCACTCCCTGACTTCGTCTTCCAGGAGTCCTGACCGTGCTGTCCGATCGCCTCCTCTCTCCATTTCACTCTTGCTTTTCCCGACTGTTTTCTCTGGCTGTGGCCCCAGCTCATCCCTACTGTGAGGCATAGACCTCAGGGACTGTTGGACGAGGCTGATGGGCACAGGGGAGGCAGCTGAAAGGGCACATCTGCATGGAGGCTGAGTCTGCCCTCAGTGGGTCATTTGGCTTCTGAGATCGGGAGTCTAGGAGGAGGTGGACGGAGCAGCTGTGATTTATGAGGGGGCACAGGCATGGTTCTTTATAGCGAGCCCTGCCCAGAAATGAGACAGTCACTGATGAGGCCAAGAACTAACACAGCCACTTATTCTGAGATCTTGAATATATGGCTGAAAGGAGGATCCTAAGGATCTGGGAAAAGACTCTGTGTGGGGAGGCTGGCTGCTCCAGCTCTTGCTTCCCTTCCTGCCTTCTTCCATCCCTGCTCCCGGAACCCCTGGCCCTGAAGAGGGTAAGGGGACACCAGTTGCAGATATTTGGACATAGGACGCAGGTGTCCCCGCTAGTGGGGGGAGCATGAGGGCTGTGTCTGCCCCTACCCACCCCTAATTCTCTGGAGCTGTTTACACTTTTCTCTTTGCCTTTTCTACATTTTTATAACTTCTTGGGGACTCAGGGTTGTGTGGGGTGGAGGGAGGAGTCGGTGCTGTCTCTCCCCAGGCCGGGCAGGGTTGCAGGCTGAGGGCCAACGTGGGCACTAGGCTCCTGCCTCTTTGTGTCAGCTTCACACTCTGTCCTTGCTATCCTCGCTCCCTGCCCAGTCCTCCTGCCCAGAAAGAGAGGCAGAGCTTGCGCTCCCTGATGGGGACTCTGAGCAGCATGTGAGCCCCAGCACTAGCATAACAGGACATGTGGCTGGGGGATGGGCAGAGAAAAAAAGTAGTGCAGTGGGAATCACTGACTGGCCTCTGGCATAGGCAGGGTTTCGGTAGGAGAGAGACCTAAGAGGTTCATTGCCCTAGTTCCCTCTTTCCTCATGCCCATCTCAGGCTCCAGCTCCCAGCCCTGGTGCCCTATTCACTCTTGGTCAGGGGCCCTGCTATTGCATTCTCTGTATCTTCTCCCAGGCCCTGGCACAAACTTCCCCCTGACCCCTGGACCCCAGATTACTATTGCTTTAGAATGACGTTAAAAGTTGGGATGTTTCTGTTCATCTGTGACCCCACCCTGCCACCAAGTTCATACTCACACACACATGCTCCTGAAATGGAGCCAGAACAGGGTGTCCTGTGTCTTCTAGGGAAGAGGGAGAATGGTTATACTGAGGTTGGTTGTTGTAGGAAACATGAGAGTAGGCATGGTGAGCCAAGGTACGGGCCATCACCTGATTTCATGCTGCCTGCACAGAAGAGGCCCCTTATGCTTGGTAACATCTCCTGACTCGGAGTCCCAGGACCGCATTTCTAGGCGCTGTCTAGGAAGTGGTCTAGCATGCTTACCTGGACAGCTGTCCTTTGCCCATCTCTTGCTGTAGGCCCTGGGGTTTTGCATGCCCTCGTGCCCTTCCTCCCATGGGGTCTCTGGTTCCTCGCCTCTAGCCTGCCCTCTCACCAAGTCATCTCTTCCTCTCATCTTATCCCCTCAGTACCCATATTTTCCCTGGGCCACACCAGATGTCTGATTCAGTGAGTGGTTCATTCATCATTGGTCCTTTTTGCCCAGGGCCCTGGGAGCTGGGAAGCGTAGACTACAGCAGCTTTCTTCCCTCCTTCCCTTTCCTAAGGGAGCCAAATGGTCCCTGACAAAAGACAACTAAAGTTCTGAAGGAATCTGGCAGGGCTGACACATAAGCAGAGGCTCAGAGTCCCCAGGGTGCTGGCACATTGCTTCAGAGCACAGGGTAGGTGGGGTGCCTTGTGCAAGGAGCTCCCGCTCCACTCTGAGGAGGGAGAAGACCAAGGAACTGGCCCAGGACTACCTTGGGACTCTTCTAGAGGGAGGGACTGCCTTTCTGGTGCTGGGCGCAGGGTGCATGGGGGTTTGCTTATAGCCTATTCAGGGGAGGGGGGGCATGTGCAGGAAGAGGCTATGGGGGGTGGGAAAGGGTTGCTTTTCCTTTGGGGTTAAAGGCCATGCAGCACGTTTTACAGCAGTCCTGGAGCAGGGCTGTTTTTATATTCTTGTGAATGAAACTGCTCTTGCTAAATGATTTTCTTTTGGGGGGAGGGGTGCACTTTCACTTTCAATTGACTTTATTAAATGAAAATCCAAATCTTCCTTTCTTCCCCTTCCGTTGCCCCCTCCCCACCCACACACACCTTCCTTCTCATCCTTGTGTTAAGGAGGGGACCTGGGGAATGAGTTTATTATCGTCTTCCTGTCCCCACCTGTATACCCCACACTTCGTCTTCCAGGTCTGGGAAATATCCATTTTTACGGTCAGTCATAGCATGTTTTCTTAATGTGACATTCCCACCCCAGGCCCAAGAGAGATTCTATGACATATATTACAGAGAGAATTCTATATCAATATATATAAATATTATAGATTATGTACACAAGGGCATGGGCTCCAATGCCCCCTGCCAGCCCCCACCCAGGCTTCAGCATCTCTCTTAGCCTGGGGAGGGGGAGGGATGTGATGTGGAGAGGGGTAGAGGCTGTGTTCAGTGGCACTAAACAGAATGTGGTGGCATCCTTTGACTATGTGTGTCTTATTTGGGTGTTGGAGGTGGTGGGGCACATGGGAGGAAAAAGAGGGGAATGTCAAAGAGAAGGTCCAAGCAGCTACAGAACTAAACAGGGCCTGCGGGGTGGGCCAGGGTGGCCGGGGTGGGGGTGGGAGCTTTGGGCATGGAGCAAGGGTTCCAGGCTGCTTACTGCTTGGATAGCAGCTGAGCTGGGAAGCGTGAGGATGTGATTGTCCTGAGTGTGGGCAACACTGAAGAGGCTTACCATCTGGACACTGCCCTCCCAACTCTCCACAACGAGACAGGCACTGAGGAGGGGCTAGTCTGTGAGGAGGCTGGTGTCTGAGTGACCCAGTGACCTAGCTGCTCTGAGCCTTAGTTCTTGGCAGGAAAGTATTGTCAGCTAGAGCAGTTCCAAGGCAGAGCTGACCCTTGTCAGGACAAACCAGTGACTGCAATGGGGAGAGGGAAGATGTGTTTCCTCCTGAGATCGGAGGCGAGGAGGCTGCGCTGTGAGGTAGGACTTTCTGCCAGAAGGAGCCAGGAGACACCATTGAGTCTCATTGTTGGGCAGAAGGGCAGCTGTTACTTCCCCAAGGAGCCTTTTGCAACCTTTTTTCCTAGGCTGCTGCCCTCTAGTCTTTTCATGTCCATTTCACTGCTTGGAGCAGGAAACAGAGGAGGGGCGTGGTTGGGCCTGGGACAGCTGGTGGGAGGGGTGGGGCAGGCATACTGCTGGGCATACTGCTATGTGCAAGTAAGCTCCTTTGAGAGAAGCAGCTGTGGCCCTTTCCCAGGCACATTCTGGAGCAGTTAGTCCCTGAGGCCATGAGCTGGTCCCATCGCCTCCTCTAGTGTGGCACTTACAGAGCCACAGTCTTTCTAGGCCTTTCTTTACCCACCTTCTGCTAACTAATACTGGAGAAGGCCAGCCAGGCACTGGGACAGAGCCCTGAGACAAGAACCTTGGGGAGTTGTGGAGAGGCAGAGAAGCAGGGCATTCCTTACCTGAACACTAGAAATCTCAGGAAGCCCCCGTAGAATAGCAGAGGTTTGTCACTAGGGTTAGAATCATCTGCCAGTCTGGCAATGGGGGAAATGCCCATAGCTCCTCCCTGCCCAAGTTCTGACTCCTTTAAGACTATCACTATCACATTTTAAAATCCCTGGGAAAGGCCAAGACTTTGCATGAACTCTCCAACATGAGGACATAACCTGTCCCTCACAAGCCCACCCTCAGTCACAGAAAGTCTTTATAATGAGGTCCCAGGAGGTGGTCAAAGAATCAGTTCATCCTCCTCCTCATCATCTGTGGACCGCAGGCTGGGCCCCTGCAGGATGTCAGCCAGCTCCTCTTCTGGTGCTGGACTTTCCACCAGCTCAAGTTCCTCCAGCTCACCCACCACCTTGGCTGGGGCCAGGGAGAGAGGGAGCTCCAGGGAAGGGGAGGGTGTGGGGCTCTCTGGGGAGGCAGGGGCCACACTCCCTGCTCCCATGGCCCCAGGTCCATCCTCTGGCAGGCTCCAGCCCTCTGCAGGAGGGGGTGGTCCCCCAGCACTCTTTCTAGTGGAAGTTGTGTTCCGGAAACTGGCAAGGGGAGGGCGGAGCTGCACCCCAGACTTGGTGTGCCCCTTGATGGCCTTCTGTAGCTGGGGAGCAGCAGGAATGGGTACAAAATTGGAAAGAGAAAGAAGATGAGGGCAGTGGCAGAGAAGCAGACAGGAAAGAACAGATACTGGGAAAGCACAAAGGGAAGGTGAAGCTCCAGAGAGGGCAAGACAAAGATGACACCGAACAACCGAAGGAAGAAGACAGAAAAGGACAAGAGAAGGGGCGAGACAAAGAGAGGCACCTGCGTAGCAGTGAATCCCAAGTCCCCACCTCGACCTAGATGAGGTCCTGCCTTCCCCACATCCCACCTGAACCCCCATCCAAACCCACGCCACCCACGAAGGTCATGTGGGTCCAGGTGGGCTAGAGAAATCTGTCTCCTTTAGAACTGCAACCAGCTCTGCAGCCCCCTCTACTCTCACCCCACCATCTCTGTGTGAGAAATGGAGGGGGAAATCTGGGAGGACTTTCAAGATGCTAACAGCACCCCTTTCCCACCCACAGCTCCTACACCCTGTGCCCACCCTCCCTCCTGCTGTTCCAAGGGGACATGTCAGATTACCTCCTCCAGGGCCAGGACGCCCCTGAGCTTTCCCATGCTGGTCACGTAGGCAAGGTGGAGGCCGAGCAGTGAGAACAGCGTGTGAGTCTGGAGGGAGAATGTAGATCAGGGCACGTTACCTACCGCACACCTCCCCTGCCCTCCCTGTAGCCTTGAGCTGTCAACAAGGACTTGCCTTGTGCAGGGTCGTCTGCTCCACCAACTGGAAGGGAGACTGGTCGATACAGCAGCAATCAAAGCAGACAGGCTGGCTCAGCTGCTCCTGCTCCCAGGCCTCAATCTGCCAGGCAGAGGTAGTAAGCCACCCAAATCACAGAGCCTCCTTTAACTCCAGATACCTGAGTGTGACCCCCCACCAACAGCCCTCCTGGTCCTGTCCTGAATCCTGAAACATGCAGTGACCCACCCTAGACCCTCCAGATCAGTGCCCCCCGCCCCGGGTGACGGTGCCTTCCCTGACCTCTCTCATTAGACCCTCTCTCTCTCCCACCCCAGCCTGAACCCCTCAGGACATTCTTTACCTGCCCAGGGACCTAGAACAAGACTCACTCTTCTAATCCCCCAACCCTGCCACACCCTGGTCCCTCAAAGTTTTGTAATTTCCAATTTATCTTTTCCTTCTTACTTTCCATTACTCCTGGAAAACCCAGGGCTCCAGTCAAACCAGACTGTTTTTTGCTCTTCTGCCTTCCCCTTGGTCTGGCTGTTCTGTTCTTTTTTTTTTGAGACAGAGCCTCAAGCTGTCACCCTGGATAGAGTGCTGTGGCATCACAGCTCACAGCAACCTCCAATTCCTGGGCTAAAGTGAGTCTTTTGCCTCCTCCTCCCAAGTAGCTGGGGCTACAGCCACCTGCCACAACACTGGGCCATTTTTTGGTTGCAGCTGTCATTGTTGTTTGGCGGGCCCGCGCTGGATTCGAACCCGCCAGCTCAGGTGTACGTGGCTTGCACCTTAGCCCGTTGAGCCATAGGTGCCGAGCCGGTCTGGCTGTTCTTGCCACCCAAAGTTCTTCTGTCTGCCCACCCCACCCACAAGGTGTGTTTCCAGACTCTCTTGATCACAGTCTCCCAATCACATGTGCCCCTCCTCTTTTTAATTCTGTAATACTTTGCTGGTCTATCCTTTTCAGAAATGGCATGGGTCATGCACAGTACTGCGTGGATTTGTCTTATCTCTGCCTACTACATGGGAACTCCTTGAGAGGGTTATGTGGTATTGATTGGTGTGCATTGTGAAGAAACTAGTACATTCACCTTTCACGCCAGAGATCACAAGTATTTGTTACGTTTGAAGAGCTGTACTGGACTTCATGGCACTTAGCTATTCAAGCAAAGCCTGTTTTATGTTGTTGTTGTTGTTTTTGTCTAAATAAGAGGATTAAGGCACAAGAAACAATTATCCTCTGGACTTTAGATATGGACACTGAAGTCACCAAGATTTCAAATAATCTGTTATATCTCTGGGTTTCATAAATTTATCTAAAATTATTAAAATCGCTTTTTGGTCAGTTTCCTCTACATAATCTAGTACTCAGTCTTCCTATTTGTCCAAATCTATATCTCAAAAGCTTCAGAGAATACCACCAAAGGCCATTACCTAGTTCTAGGGCAGCAGTTCGCAACCTGTGGGTCGCAACCCCTTTTTAACAATGAAAATACATTGCGGCACTAGGAAGGTTGAGAACCACTGTTCTAGGGTCCATGGATAGTCCACAGTGCTAGTCCACATGTCCTGTTCTGATATTTTTGGATTCCAGTTATGCTTCTGCTACACTCTCATCTTCCTGACTAGTGTATCACACAGGGTTTCACCAGCTCTTATAGCACAGGGTAGATGGCCACTTAGAAGCTTCATTGTAGAGAAGCTTTATGTGTGGGATGGAGGCAAGCCTTGCCAGCCCTGGTGGGGTTGATCTTGTCCTCTTGGTCCTTTTTATGATCATTTGTGGACTTCTTAGGTTCCATTTTTACCTTTCCATAACAACACCAGCAGCAACATTTTTAGGGAATATGTATCAAGGGCTTCCTCTGGGCCCAGCATTATTGTAATTGATTTACATATCTTAGCTCATTTAATCCTCTCCAACAATCCTATCTTCTTCATCTCACAGATGAGGAAACAGAGGCACAGATTGTTCAAGTAGTTTTCCCTAGATTACATTGTCAGTCATTGGCAGAGCTGGGCTTATAAACTTGATTGCTGATTGTGTTCCAAGTACACCCCATGCTTTTGTCCAAAGGGAGGAGGATGTTGCAGAGGAGTCTGGTGTGTTCCACTGCTTAAAAAGCTCAGCACCAGTTAGAAACTAGAGCTCTGTGTGTATCCCAAACAGAGTAAACAGAATTATACAAATCAAGCAAGGACTTCTGACGGCGTATAATCTAATTCTTTCAACATTCCCATGCTGCCCCCATGTTGTCTTTTGTCAATATCAACATATTGATATTGTCAAGGGTGTCATTTTATCTGTTCTGACAATTGTGTTCAAAATATCCTGATGCTGGTTGCGGTGGCTCACGCCCGTACTCTTGGCACTCTGAGAGGCTGAGATGAGTGGATTTGCTTGAGCTTAGGAGTTTGAGACCAGACTGAGCAAAAGTGAGACCCCATCTCTACTGAAAATAGAAAAATTAGCCAAGTAGTGACACATGCCTATAGACCCAGCTATTCAGGAGACTGAGACATGAGGATCACTTGAGTCCAAGAGTGTGAAGTTGCTGTGAGCTATAATGATGCCATGGCACTCTACCCAGGGCAACAGAGTGAGACTCTGCTTCAAAAACAAACAAACCCCCAAATATCTCGAATGTTGACTCCTATTGGATCTTACCCCTCTAAAATATCTCAAAGAATCATGTGAAAGTTGATGGCTTCTTAAAGTCTTCTTTTGGAAAGATATAAGCTAGAAACATGTGATCTGTCTTCTTCTTAACTGTTGCTTCACTTTATTTCTAGTGGTCATTAAATAGCCACACTGATCAAATAACTGGCTTTCTTTAATACATTAAAAAAAACCTTCATTATTATTGGTTATAGAAACCTAACAAAGAACTCCTTGGTGGGAGGCAGACAGGCTAATCTCTCTGTAGCGCACTTTAATCCAGGATAAAGCATGAAGGTGGGCCATTTCTGGAGACCCTTATCAAGGGGCCAAAGATGAAAGGAGCACAGAGGCTCCCAGACAGGGTGAAGTCACCAAGACCACCCTGCACAGAGAAACAGCAGGTGGGCAGGGCTGAGCCCTTTGAACTTCTGATCTGCAGTTAGAAGCTGGTTTGCCTGCCATTGGGGGTTGGAGCTTATTTTCCCCTACCCCTTTCTAAATATATTATTGGCTATGTTCCCGATTACCTAGCCATTTCCTTTTTACCCAGTCTTCCTGAGAGCTGGGATTCTTTTAATCTTATTTTGGCACCTTTGCATTTTGCATGTGCACTTAGTGTTAGAGATTAATAAATTTTTCTGAGGAGTCAGAAGGTTGCTACATTGCCTCAACCGGCCACTTGGTATATGAGTCAAGGTACACCTCTCTAGGCTACCCAGACTTCATACATTAAGTTGGTGTAAAGTCTCATTTTTTCCCCAGCATCATCTCCCCTGTCAACCCCCAACCCAGGTTGGGATCCCCAGGGAACCCTGACACTTCCTAATTGTAATTATGACCCTTCTGATTCCTATTAGTGGACAAAAGTAATTGTTTTTCTTTTTCCTCTATGATCATCTGTTTGACTTTTGCATAAGTCATTCATCAGAAATACATGTGATCTGAGGTGTGGTAATGAGAGAAAGGAAAGTTTCCTGTCTCTCTTGTCACTCACAACTCCTTTCTCCAACTCTGTAGCACTTTTAATCTGCACATATTT
Source organism: Perodicticus potto (assembly GCA_963574655.1). Lineage (NCBI taxonomy): Eukaryota > Metazoa > Chordata > Mammalia > Primates > Lorisidae > Perodicticus > Perodicticus potto. The sequence continues at coordinate 37,180 of CAUYRH010109402.1, read as the reverse complement.
ATTCTGGATGTCACATAAGATGTTTATTTTAGTATAATGTGCACTGGGTTTTTTGGCCAGCTTCATCCTTCAAAAGCTATATCTTTTCAGCCTTTGCAGCGAAAGGCCTTTTCTTTGACCATAGGGGATAGTTGCTAATTGATTTTTTGTTGTCATTGTTCCTCTACAACCCCAAAGGTGTATTCTGATTAGGACTGTTTAGCCAGCTGTTCCCAATCACTCCTCCACATTCTGTTTCATCCTTACAACCAATGCTTGGTTTTTCTCACTCCTAGATTTGATAAGTACCTCTTTCAGGAAAAAGGAATTTGTCCCAACAAGGCATCATTGTCATTATTTGTGTTGTGTTTGTAGTTCTTCCCAATCTCACTGCCTGACATTTTCTAGATGTCCTTGGTTTCAGGGTTCATCAGAGTCCTGATCAACCCAGCACTGCAAGCCCCACCAGGCTTGCATTTCCCCATCTAGGTTTTTTTTTTTTAATTAATTAATTTATTTATTTATTTTTTGAGACAGAGTCTCACTGTGTCTCCCTTGGTAGAGTGCCATGGTGTCACAGCTGACAGCAACCTCAAACTCTTGGGCTTAAGCAATTCTCTTGCCTCAGCTTCCCAAGTAGCTAGGACTACAGGTGCCTGCCATAACACCCAGCTGTTTTTTGTTGCAGTTGCCATTGTTGTTTAGCTGGCCCAGGCCAGGTTCGAACCTGCCAGTCTCAGTGCATGTGGCTGGTGCTGTAACCACTGAGCTACGGGTGCCGAGCCCCATCTAGATTTTGATGTTATTCTTCCACACTGTTATGTTTTACTGCTGGCTCTGCCCCAGGTGCCATCCCATCTTACTTCAATAGATCCCTGCATGTTCCAGGATGTCCCTGTACTCTAAAGATCCAAGGTTCATATTAGTACCATGGTCCCACTTAACAGATAAAGTCTCAAAACTTCCTCTTCTGAAACATCTATGTCCCTCTGAGAACACCGCCATGCCCTGCCACTAGCTCATTGCTCTCTCTATAAGTGACCTTATTTCTAATCTCTCAAAATACTTTCCAGTCTAGAGTCACATTTTATTCTTTTTTAAAAAATTATTTATTTATTTATTTTTTTAGAGACAGAATCTCATGTTATGGCCCTCAGTAGAGTGCTGTGCCATGGCATCACAGCTCACGACAACCTCCAACACCTGGGCTTAGGAGATTCTCTTGCCTCAGCCTCTGGAGTAGCTGGGACTACAGGCGCCGGCCACAATGCCTGGCTATTTTTGGGGGTTGCAGTTTGGCCCAGGCCAGGTCCGAACTCGCTACCCTCGGTAAATGGGGCTGGCGCCCTACCCACTGAGCCACAGGTGCCACCCCTCACATTTTATTCTTATGATAACACAATAAAGAAGGCAGAAAAAAATTAGCAATATCTTCATTTGACAGACTATCCACCCCAGGTTGCTGTTTCCCTACTCACCTCTTCAGGTGACATGGTATCCACTAAATCCACTGAATCCTAGAGAAGACAGACATAGATTCAAGTTCTTTCTCTTTTCTTCCCCTGGTAGCTGTGGTTCCCACTGAAACAACAGCCATCTGTTCCTGGCCAGGGTCCCAGACGTTTCCGAGACAAGTCATCATCACTTCCATACAGTGGAGCTTGTCCTCCACTGTGGGATCTTTGCCCCTCTGAGTTTTGGTTTTCCCTGCTCAAAGACACCCTTTCCCCTGTACTTCCCCCACCACGTGTCCTCTCACCTGGGTTGCCTTCTTCTTCGTGGGGCGAGCTCTACCTAGCACGCAGTATAGCAGGGACTGGAAGATGGAGGGTCTTTGACCTGAGAGGAATGGTGAGCAGATGGAAATGGAAACGAAGCAATGTCCACCCCGGAGCAAATGGGTCCCAAGTGGTCCCTGACACTTTGCCTGGAAAGAAAGAACTGCACTTTCCAGAGGCCTCACCTCCACAAACACCCTCTCTCTGCCCTTGTAAATCACCCTCTGCTCCCACATCTTGGGATTGTAACATGGAGAATCAGTGGATGAGTAAGGACTCCCTCCCAGTGCCCCGCCATTCCCTGGCCTCAGACCACCTCACAGGTGCTCAGACGTAACCCGGGGTTATGACATGGGTGCGTGGCCAGAGAGCTTCACCTGCAGGTTCTGGTGCCTCTAGCTGCTGTTTGTGGTCTGGCAAGGGCCCATTTGGCTCTTCTGGGGAGAGGGGAACGGGAGGAAAAGGGGCAGGGGGAGGAGAAGGAGGCAGCTGTAAGAAAGAGCAAGAATTTTCAGTCTCAGAGGCAAAGGCTGCCCGGGGCTTCCCTGCCCTCACTGGTGGGCAAGTGTCCAGAGAACACCTCTATTCTTCCTCCCTCCCTGTTCAGAATTCTTGTGATATATCCCTTTGAGCTCTTATCCACGCTGTCATCTGCAGCCTCAATTTCAGTCCAGGGCACTGGTCTTTTCGTTTCTGGTCCAGAATGACTGGCTTTCTCCGGATCCCTCCTCCACCTGTCTACTGCTTTCCCTGCACCTGTGCCGGCTCAGCCCGAAACCATCCGCCACTGGGAAGTGGCGAGCTGGCGACCCCTGCTGACTCCTTTCCCTTAGACCCCATTCATCTTGTTCCCTGGTCCTTCCCAGCGCGGTCACCTCGGTCTTTCCAGAGAGATCCTCGTCGTCATCCTCATCCACGAAGGCAAAAGACTCAGGTCGGACGCGAGGCGCGCCACCTGGGGGCCTCTGGGCAGCCGGCCTCGCCCTCCCGTCGTACGGCAGCTCCGACAACCTCCGCGCCAAGTCCTGAGCCGCCCGCAGCCTCCGCTCCGGACACAGGTGGCGCTGCAGGAGGGACTGCAATTCGGAGCGCTCCACCGAGCCCAGCAGGATCATGGAATCTGAGGGAAACCCACGCCCAGTCTGAGGCTCTCATACCCGCCGCCTAGCCCCCGTTGGCTTTCTCGGCTTTTGCCCTCCCTTTCAGGATCAACCTCACTCAGTCCCTTTTATTTTACCCATTCAGCAGGTAACCCAATTGATAAGATTACTAATTGGTGCTTATTTTGATCCAGCGCTTATATGGAGGGTTAGCAAGTAATGAGTCTGTATTAAAATAAGCTAATTAACGCTGCCCAAATAAAAAGAAACACGAAAAGCCATTCGAATAAGCTAAAATGTGAATATATTTTGAGTCTCCAAACAATACAAACATTACATCCCCTCTGGAAGAAAGGAAACAAAAGGAGTTCTCTGACCATTAGTCATTAAATAATCTGGGTCCTACTGGGATATAAACAAAATGCCTACTTTTCCTGATAAGGTCTCTTTTATGGTTGTAAAAATTGTTGCACTACTATAGCTGACGTTTTCATTAAATGTTAAGGCCATGAAAATGTGGCAGTGTTACTGAGATCAATTTTACTGTTACTTTACTGTTACTATGAAAACCTTGCACCTTGTTGGCTGTGCCTAAACTCCAGTAAAAAGCTCTTCCTGTAGAAGATATTTAGAAGGTATCTGAGATTTGGGGAAACACTTGAACCTATTCAATTTGAGAAATTTGGATATTCTGATTATCTGAAATCATAACTAATGATTTTAATGGCTCCAAATGGCCTGCATTATGTACACAAACACTAGGCAAGTATTTATTTAATATCTAGTAAATATCTGTAAGAAGGAACTCCAGGGATATAGAATGTACAGTCTCTACCCTGAAGGAATACTCAATCTAGGGAGGAAAACAAGACATAGATACACAAGCCACAATGAGAAATAATACAAAGCAACAAGTGCCAAAGGATGGTGAAGGCAAAGAAATGTAATTACCATTTGCTAAAACAGTTCACTCCTCCATATGAAATAGTTTCTTCAGGCATTAAAGAACAGGTATGATGTAGTTAAGTAGAGAGAGGACCATATAAGGAGCTGTGGGATTCATAGTTGATCCTCATTATTCAAGGGTTCCCTATTTGTGAATTCACCTACTCACTGAATTCACTTGTAACTCAAAATCAATACAAGAAGTGCTTTCACTGGAATTCACAAACATGCAGAGACAGACAAAAAAATGTGAGTTTCATGATGCTCATGTTCCCAGCTGAGGATGAACAAAGCAGAGCTCTGCCTTCTTGTTTCAGCATTCATACTGTTAACAAATGTTCTTTTTGCAGTCTATTTAATGCCACCTTTTTTCACATTTTTGTGCTTTGTGTTGGTGATTTTGCTATTGAACATGGCCCCTAAGCCTCATGTTTAAGCACTATTTAGCATCCCTAAGTGTGAGATGGCAGTGATGTGCCTTATGAGAAAATATGTGTATTAGGTAAGAGTAATTCAGGAATGAATTATAGTGCTGCTGGCTGTGAATGCAATGTTAATGAATCAACACTATTGATTAAGTCAGGTATATTTTAAAAAACACACATAAAACAAGGTTATGTATTGACTCATCAATCAAAAATGATGTGATTAGAAGCTCATAGAAACCTAGCCCTATATTTCCTCTAGGAGAAAATTGTTCAATATGGTACAAGCATTCATGGTGACTTTATGGAACATAATTACTAGGAATAATGAGAATTTACTGTATTTTTAAATTGGACTTTTAATTTTTTGTGTATATTTTATGGCTTTAATTTTCTTTCCTTAAGGATGATCAAGTTCCCTTAAGGAGCATAGGCTGGGCCTGCCACAGTAGAATGGATGGCCCTAAAGATAAGCTCAAAGTGCAGTGCCTCTTCTACCTGTATGTGACCTTTGTTCAGGTCACCAACTCAGGAGTCACCTTCCTTCTCACTGACCTTTTGAATCAACCAGTGGTAAAGTCTTGACTGTGGTGGTCTGGAGCAGAGTTTGCAAATCCCCATATGTGCAAGAAGCTGAAACAAACTTCACATCCCGTACCATGATGTCCTCAACAAAGATTGTATATTTGCTATGGAGGGAGAAAGCATTGCAGGTCAGGCCCACCACATACCTGTCTCTTTGCCTTCCCTTCTATTCCTCCCATGAGATTTGTCATGCATTCGCTCATGGTATTTATTGAGTACACAGTAACATAAAAATAAATTAAAAAACTGCTTGCAAACCTTGACCTTAAGCTCAATCTCAATCTTAGAATCCACCCCCCCACCATAAAATCTGAACTAATTTCAGCTAGTGCCCCTAACCTGAGCTGGTTCCAACCAAGGTCAGGCAAATAGGGTAACTTCTTGACCTGGATGATGCTGTCATAGAGGGAGGGCTGCAAGCTCTGGGCCACCATGTTGGCCAAAATAACAGCCACCATCATGGGTAGGATGTGAGCAATCTGACCCGTTAACTCGAAGCAAATCACAGCTGTGGAGACTGTGTGGGACACGGCACCAGTCAGTGCTGCTGCTCCTAGGAGGACACAGAAATATACCTGGGGGTTAGAGCTGCCATTCTTGGCATGGACAGCACAAGAGGATGTGGCAGGAATGACACAGAATGGGAGACATGACCCTGGTCAGTGCCAACACTCCTGAGATAATAATCTGTCCAGAGGAGGGGCTAGAATGCTGAACTCTTAGAAAATCTTCATTTTGATCTCATTCCATGGTCTCCAGAAAGTCACAAAATCTTTATATGTGCCCAAAACTTTCACTTATAACTTAATAACAGTGATGTCCTACCCTTTCCTTGCTTTTAAAAGTCTGGATTATGGGCTGGGTGAACTGGTTCATACTTGTAATCCTAGCACTGTGGGAGGCCGAGGCAGTGCATTGCCTGAGCTCATGGGTTAGAGACCAGCCTGAGCAAGAGGGAGATCCCCATCTCTAAAAGTAGCTGAGTAGTCCCAGCTATCAGGGAAACTGAGGCAAGAGAATCTCTTGAGCCCAAGAGTTTGAGGTTGCTGTGAGCTATGATGCCAGAGCACTCTACCAAGCATAACAAAAGTGAGACTATGTCTCAAAAAAATAAAAATAAAAGTTTGGATTATGGCCAGGCAAGGTGGCTCATGCCTCTGGGAGGCCGAGGCAGTTGGATTGCTTGAGTTCATGAGTTCGAGACCAACCTGAGCAAGAGCAAGGCCCCATCTCTACTAAAAATAAAAAATATTGAGGTAAGAGAGTTGCTTGAGCACAAGAGTTTGAGGTTGCTGCGAACTATGCCATGGCACCCTACCCAGGATGACAGTTTGAGTCTCTGTCTCTAAATAAATAAATAAATAAATAAAATAAAAGTTTGGATTATGCTTAACTGAACATTTTCAAACTTAAGTTACGATAGTTCGCTAACTAAGCGATAGTTCGTTTGGGATTCAGGTGCTGATGCCAATAATTAATGAGCAAATAGAGTGAAAACCCAAGAATCATGCCGTGGACATGGAGCAATGAGACCTGTGTCAGATCCTGAGCCCACTATTTTTCAACTGTGTAAGTAGAGCTTAGTTCCTCTGGAATTCCACGTCCCCATCTGTAAAGTGAAAGGTGTCACTAAATGATTTCTAACGGCCTTGCAGATCTAAAATTTACAATTTGATAAGCTTTCTGAAGATAGAATCTGTTTTGCTTTTTTTGGTTGTTTTCCCATCTGCCAAAATAGTCCCTTGTGCATTAAATATATTTCTTATTTAAATATGGAGGAGATATACTATGGGAAAAATGTTGGAGAAGGCATACACAAAAATGTAACCAGAAGAAATCACAAAAGGGAAATTTGGGGAGGAAAGATACTATAGGATGTTGCATATGATGTACTTCAGAATGTAAGATCTCAAGGGTTTGAATACAAGGAAACATACTCCAGGAAGGATGTGGAGAGGCATAAACATAGGGATACGAGTAGGTGACTCTTAGTGATGGAAGAGGCTTCTCTAGAGGGACTTTGACAGGGGAGTAGGGTACCATAGGAGCTAACGCTGGTCAACACTTCTCTACCTAGAGAGGGCATGGCCTTAAATATTATGAGATTTTGGTGATGAAGTAAGGGAGGGAGCAAGCACAATAATCCTGGGGATTATACTGGTGTTAGGCATGGCTCTATTTCAGAGGCAATTGTAGAATAAGGAAATTAAGGCTCAGCAAGGTAGCTAATTTTCTATGATAATCTAGGTTGAAGGGGCAGGAGTAAGTCTAGAGTCTTGTTTCTTAGCCTTTAGTCCTATGCTCTTAGTCCCCATTAATATTAGCACATCTCAGACTGAGTATCTGAGCCAGTCACCTCAGTTATTAGTCCCAGAATTCTTAGGAAGGAAAGAAAAAGCAGACCTAACAACCAGACACAATCCTAGGTGTTTTCATATTTGTAATCCTATTTAATCCCCATAATCCCTTTCCTTAGGAAGAAACTAAGGCTCACAAAAGTTCAATAAGAGCTAAGGAGAGTCCGCAACATGGGTTGATTATCTGAATAAAAGTTGAATTAAATAGCATTAAACTTAACCCATGTTGTGTGCCTGGAAAGAAGATGTAAGGGGAGAGTTTGAGTGTGGGGATTTGGAGTATTCATTGTTTGGTTACAAGGCCATGGGAAAGTGCCTCACCAATTACTGCATAGCCCCCCGGCAGGATCTTGTAGATGATGCCATCAAATAAGATCCCATCAGGGAACAGCATGGCCATGATCTCTCCTACCAACCTTCCAAATGCAGCTCCTAGAGGGAAGATAAAAGGAGGGTAGGTATTATGAGGTGTGAGTTTCTTATCCTCTATGTTTTCAGAGCCAATCTCTCTTTGTGTGCTAAGACCAAATAGAGACCCCCCAACATCCTAGTTCTTATTTTTCTGGTACCCTAGACTGCAGCTCTCTCAGTAATATCTCAGAGTCCCATCAGAACTTACCTAGCACAAACACAGGCATGAAGCCTCCACAGGGTATGGGCATAGTGGTGGCCACGATGGACATCCAGAACTGGGGTAAAAAGAAGCATCAGAATACCCTCTCAACTCCACCCAACATACATGCACACACCCAATTCCCTTCCCTCTGTTCTCCTCCTTCCTGCATAAATCCTGGGATAGCTAATCCTCCTAAAAGTCACCTTGCCTGTTACCCTTCCTCCAATCCCCAAACCATAGTATTCTCAGGTTAAGAGATCACCAAAGACAACACCATAAATTCCTCCAGATGACTAATCCAAATCCCACCGACTTTGAGAGACTACGTTTGCCATTCAGCAATCTAGAACAAGAAGTCGAGCTCCAGAGAACTCTTTCATGCTCCCAAAAGGACCCTAGATCACTGTAGCCATTAAGTCCAGAAAGTTTACCCCAGGAGCATATCCTGGCATGAACATTTTCTTGGTCAGCCTATGTCCGTGACAAAGAGCATCAGTCTTAGTGACTTCCCAACTGATTAATTTAGCTTCAATGTGGTCATTTACAGAACTACCTATATGGAGAATCCCACAGGGAGACCCAGAGGGAAGACTATCCTGCATAAGCCATTTCCTTTGACATCAAATTACCCTAATCAAGGATCAAAAGTTATGTCTTTCCTAGACATACTGAAAGGGCAAATTGAAAAAGCCTGATAAGTCAGGCAATAGAAAAGAAAAGATCTTCAAGGACAACTTTGTAAGGCAGTATTCCAATAGAAATTGGGACAATTTTAGAAAAAGCGTATGTCCATTATGAGGCCAAGAGTGCAAAATAATTGAGAAATAGAATGAAAAAAGGAACAGTGGTTTGAAGTATTCATAAAAAAAGTATTAGAAATAATATATAAAGTAAGAAACAGGCTTATATATCACTTCCAAAATAATAAGTAAGCCAAATTTACTGATCTCAAACTAATTAAGTTCAAGATGGTAGCAGCTAAGAGTCAGGACAAACTGCCAGGATTGAAGTATTCATGATTTTAAAATTGTATCACTGTATTATCAATTAATAAGAAAGAATTTGGTTAATTTTCTAAACCTTAGAAGGAATTCTCCTCAGCCTCAAAAGGCAGTGACAAAGACTCTGACAAAGTTTTATCCTGAAGCTCTGAGATGAGATAAAACATATACTTCTTCTTCTCTCTCTTTTTTTTTTTTTTGGAAACACAGTCTCACTTTGTCACCTTCAGTAGAGTGCCTTGGCATCAGACCTCACAGCAATCTCCAACTCTTGGGCTCAAGTGATTCTCTTGCCTCAGCCTCCCAAGTAGCTGGGACTAGAGGCGCTCTCCACAACACCCACCTATTTTTCATAGAGACGGTCTCCCTCTGGCTCAGGCTGGTCTTGAACCTGTGAGCTCAGGCAATCCACCCACCTTGGCCTCCCAGAGTGCTAGGATTACAGGTGTGAGCCACTGCACCTGGCCTAAAACATATACTTCTTCATGCCAGAATATGACTATTTAAGACAGTTGAGAATTTCAAAGACAGATGTGCAAAATGAAGAGAATATAGATCGAGAATTCCTTGAGGACAGAGTATATGTTGTTATTTCTGCCTTCCCTCTATACTGGAAGAGGGCTCAGTAAATATAGGTAGGTAAGTAGGTAGGGAGGGAGGGAGGAAGGAACCAAGATAGGTTGGTCAAATAGTATGCATGCAAAGCAGAAAGGCTCCTCAAAGCTATCATGTGCTAAAACACTTCAAATAAGGCTCACCCAGGGAAACTTATTTAAAATACTGATGACCAGACCCTGCTGGAAACTACAACATCAGATTGTCTGGAGACAGGATTCTAGGCACTTATAGTTTGAGCTTCTTAAGTGATTCTGACATTTAAGAAGTGTTGAAACCACTTGAACTATCTTGTACCATCTCTTCGGTGTAAGTGCGTAAGACTCATAAGGGATTTTGCAGGATCAGGTTAAGTTGAAAGCTCCAATAGTTCAGACAATTGGTGACCGGTCATAGGTCTGATTTCAAAGGATAAACTTTAGATTCTCCAAGACATGTTTAAGAACAGTATTAGGATCAGAGAGCACTGAATTTATCAGCTCCTGTAGCATAAAGAATGGTATGTGAGATTAACAAAGCTTTTTAGCCATTGTCACATGAAAGAAAAGTTCTAGAAGTGATATGAGACAAAGCTTTACACAAGATTTTAAACATCCAAGTCTAGAGAACTAGGAAGCTAGGGATGCATTATCATAGATTCCACTATATTTAGACTCTTCATAAGAGTGATATGAAGATTGGGCAAAAAGAATTCTACAGAGCCTCAGGCTGTGCCAAGAACTTAATACTAGGTAGCAATGTTAGACTTATTAAAAGGGAACTGAGAAGTTGGAATTATAGTCATACTCATTGTAAAAGCTCTTAACTTGTAATATGATGATACTTTCCATGTCTTGAGATTGAGGAAGACAGAAAGAGGCTCCCTTCATCAATATTGTAAAAGAGTTGAGGCTGGGCACAGTGGCTCATGCCTGAAATCCTAGCACTCTGGGAGGCTGAGGCGAGTGCATTGCTTGAGTTCAGGAGTTTGATTTGAGATCAGCCTGAGCAATAGCGAGACCTCATTTCTAAAACTAGCCAGGTATTGTGGTGGGTGCCTGTAGTCCCAGCTATTCTGGAGGCTGAGGCAAGAGAATCTCTTGAGCCCAAGAGTTTGAGGTTGTAGTGAGCTGTGACTCCACAATGCTCTACTGAGGGCGACAAAGTGAGAATCTGTCTAACAGGACAGACAGAAGGAAGGAAGGAAGGAAGGGGGGAAGGAAGGAAGGAAGACAATTGAATTGAGAATCTTAACTGCCTATACTGATACTAGCAGAAGACCACAGAGATTAAATTTAAGTCAGACTGTGGAAAACAGTTTTAGTCCTTTCTAAATTTTAATTTGGCTATGTATTCTATTTCCCACACTTCAATAAAAAATAAGGGTAGTCTTCTGTGTCCACTGGTTAGACAATGAAATGCTAGGAAGCGGTGATAATTAGGGAATATCATGAATTTTTAGCAATGTGTAGTTTTACGTTTATAAATATCATAGGATATTATACTTGTACTGCAAACTGTTGGGCCTGAAGTATGTGTTTCTTTTCTTAATACACTTACGATGTAAACATTATCAAGGATATAATCCAGTGAAAAATTGATAATTGTGACATATAGTTGAGCTTGAAGTGTGAAGTGGAATCTCAGCATATAATTGAGAATCTGAGACAGTGGGATGAGAAGTGGGGGAAATGTTGAAAATATATAGTATTTTGTTTCTACAAAACTTTCCAAAATCTTGGCATTTTAAAAGTATGTGATCCCAAAGTTACCATACAGCTCAGTGTAGAAGAATATGAACAAAACACAATTCATTGGACAATGAACTTTGAGATCATAGAAACTTGGACTTGGTTACCAGTTCTCAGGCTTAGGCAATTCTCTTGCCTCAGCAGGTGGGACCACAGGCACCTGCCACAACACCCGGCTATTTTTTTGTTTCAATTTGGCCAGGGCCAGGTTTGAACCTGCCACCCTCAGTATATGGGGCCAGCGCCCTACTCACTGAACCACAGGCACCGTCCAATACGGAGAACTTCTTTATACTAAAAATGTCAAATCCTTTGAAAAAAGAAATTTTTAAAGGGAGGGGGACAGTGTGGCTTACACCTGTAATCCTAGTAATCTGGGAGGCTGAGGCAGTGAGATTGCCTGAGCAAGAGCAAGGCCCCGCCTCTAAAAATATCCAGGCATTGTGGCTGGTGGCTATAGTCCCAACTACTTGGGAGGCTGAAGCAAGAGAATTGCTTAAGCCCAAGAGTTTGAGGTTGCTGTGAGCTGTGACACCATTGCACTCTACCCAGGGCGACAAAGTGAAACTCAGTCTCAAACAAAAATAAATTTTTTTAAAAGATTAAATTAATAACCTTGGTGTACAAAACATGGACACTATAGTATAGACCCAATTCACCCACCTACAGTGGAGTGGGGAAGACCGTATGCAAATATAACACCCAAAAACCCACAGAAAATCTTAAGAATATAAGTTAAAGTTGAAATCTGGTGTGTCAAGCATCTATTATGTCTAGTCATAAGATCATTAACAAGTGCCCTAAAAGAGCAGCAAAAAACAAGAAATTTAAAAATTTTTTTAAATTGCAAGCATAAGATTAACAATCAAGTATTATGTACTTGTTACATAGTAAATGCTTAAGAACATTTATTGAATAAATGAAACCACTGTAGACATAACAGTATAACATGACTTAGTGACTCATATCTTGCAAAAATGTAGATTCATAAAAGATGTCATATATAAGTTAACAGTAAGGTATTCAAAAGCTTGACAGTTCAATGTCATATACATGAAAGATATATACATGAAATACAGAGAAAATATTGGATTATTTAGGCAAGATAGACCATTAGTAAAAAGGCAATCAGTATTGTTATAGATGTCAGAACCAGATGTTAGAAATAAAAATATCTTTGTGTAAAACATTAATTGAGAAGTCTATAAATACATGATCCTTGATGAGTGAAAAAAAAATGATGTAAAAGAAATCAGCTTTTGTTTCTTAATTGAGCTAGAAGGAAATAGTTTGAGAAAAGCAAGATCCCCACAGCCTCACTACCTAAATAGAGAATAACATTTGCAAAAATTATTTATAGGCACTAATAAAATTGATTTAAATATTTTATTTTATTTATTTATTTATTTTTTGCAGTTTTAGGCCAGGGCTGGGTTTGAACCCGGCACCTCCAGCATATGGGGCCGGCGCCCTACTCCTTTGAGCCACAGGCGCCGTCCTAATATTTTATTTCTTTTGAAATTCTAGAAAAGAGATCACCCACAAAGAGTGGGGAAAAAGGGATGTGCAAATCACCTAAATATGAATCATCGAATACGTGGAGAATGAAGCACCTAATTATACAATGTGTCGGGAGAGGTTTGGTTAATTAATCTGAAGTTCTTATACAGTTTTCTATAAGGCTAACTTGTATCTTGTCCTTGTTTACTCAGCTGTTGTGGAGCTTATTAATGTAATAAGTAGACCATTATAAGGGCCAAATAACTGCTTAACACCACCAAGTTGAATGAATAGAGCAATTAACCCAGATATTGGTTCACTGCTATAGATGAGCAACTTAGGGTATGGTTTCCAAATGATTTCTTTTTAGGTTGGACAAAGACCAAGCGAAGTTCTACCCCTTCCTGCCCTAAGCAAACCTTGGTCCCAGGTGGAAAGCCGATAGAGGTTTGGCGATCAGTAGTGTACCTTCATAAAGAAGAAGAGAGTGATAACCACGACGACATTGACCTGGGGGTGAATCCACACAGCTGACCGGCCCAGGCTCTCAGGGTCTCCTACGTGTTTCACCCATGTGTTGTTGTCAAACAGAGTGCTGATGGCTTCCCGGGGCATGAGCTGGGAGGGGAAGCAGCAGAAGGGTATGTGTCCTTTTATGCTGTGTTTGGTCTTTTTAGAGAGTGGCCCACCTAGCCTCATTACTCAAGAGTCCCTTTGGTACTTTTCTCATGGAGAATCTGGACACTGTACTTTTGGGTAAAACTATGTATGCTCTGAAGCCCAAAGGGGCATCTTTGCTGTTTCCCCTTTTCTACATGTCCCTAGTCTTGGCTTAGTGACTTGACCCACACCCTCAGCCTCCTCCAGAGCTGACCTCTCCAGCCATGAATTGACCCATTCCTGGTGGAAAGGTGAATGAGGCAATGACAAAAGTTACAATTCCAGGATACAGCAGGAGGCTGAAAAAGAAAACAGAATTAACCCTCCCCATAATTTAACCACCCCACATTGAATGACACTACATGGAAGTTTCCTGTAGTCCTGTAATCTCAGTTCTTTGAACAAAGAGCATTCTCTTCATCAAAAACATCAAACAAAAAAATGTTCAAAGGGGAGCACACTATTCATCAACCCCTACCTGCAGTATCAGGGCTTCCTCATATTTTAACACAAACCACCTAAAGGCACTTAATGCCTTAGACAAAGATAAAAGAAGGTCAAAACTTGTAGGAACCAGACAGCAAATGGGTAGGGCAAAAGAAGGGCAGTGACTTACTGCTTAGAAAGGAACTGGCTGAGGGCCTTGTGTTTTCGGACGCCAAGCATGACTTGGCGGTGCAGATACACAAATGCAGCTCCCAGGAACCCACAGCAAATCCTGAGGGTAAGTTACAGACATAAGAGCCTCATCCCTTGCATCTCACTGCATAGAAGCAGAAGTCAGGATCCCACCTTCCCTTTGTACACACTCCCCCCCCAACCAAATCTGCCCTATCCATGCCCCCTCCACCTTCTTCCCAGCTTGGGTCCCTTCTAATCCACAGGCTCACCCCACTTCCTGCTCATCACACCCAGAACTGGTGACCCCACTGACCCAATGACAGCAAAGGCTGGGAGTTCCTGAAGGTCAAAGGGGAAATCCATTCGGAAATTGGTTCTGAACAGAGCAGTGATGGTGACTACAGGATGAAAAGGCAAGGATTACGGTAGAAGCATGACTAAAACCCACAGATAGGGAAACAGTGGTCATCAGTTTCGAGGATGAATGTCCCCTTTCTTCTGATCCCAGTTTCTGCTCTTCTATTTAATTTCTTTTTCTCCATGCACAACCACTCCTCATTTGCAATCCTCTACTCCATGACATATATGTTTGTCCTCCACTCTTGAGGCTTGGTCCTACTCCCCAAATAATGCTAACACTCCTTTTCCGAACTTCCCAACAGAGCTTCCCTCCCCATCCCTGTTACCAGCATCCTTGTTCCACACTGCCAGCACTCGGAACACAAAGGCACTGAAGGTGGCAGCAAAGAATCCTCTCCAGTAGTTCCGAACAGCAAAGTAGGTAGAGGTAACCTCGATGCTAAATAGCACTCCTGGAGGGGCATGGAAGCAGGGTCAGGAATAGACAAAAGTGAAAGGTCTGTCATATGCTCCCCTCTCCTAGACCTGAGAAGCGTTTGCTGAAACTCAAATCTGGGCAGAAGCAGCAGAGGAAAGTAATAATCTCTTAAAGTCTCATGCTGGAAACTTGCGTGCCAGGACTTTTTTTTTTTTTTTTTTGTTGCAGAGCAGGGGGGTGTGGTTCAATAAGACACAGCAAAGATGAGAAATGACTGGGCCCTCAACCCCTGAAATGTGAGGATCAAGTGGCCATGTCCTCTCCTGCCCTAGAATGCAGGGTTCAGTGGTGTTCACAGCTGTTGGAAATTCACAGAGACTTAAAGGAAATTGAAAAAAATCTGCAGAGAATTTAAGAGAGAAAAGCTTCTGGAGCAGGTTGGTGAGTTGGCAAGCAGCCCTCAGGCTCAGGGACTCTCTTAACATCTCCCACCATTTTTTCTTCTCCTCCTCATAGGCCACAGACTCTGGGGCAACTTCATAAGATATAAGAAAAATGAGAAGAGGCTTTTTTTTTTTTTTTTTTTGCAGTTCAGCCAGGGCCGGGTTTGAACCCGCCACACTTGGTATATGGGGCCAGCGCCCTACTTGCTGAGCCACAGGCACTGCCCTGAGAAGAGGCTTTGTAAGAACTGGCACTGCTCAATATTTCCAGACTATTGAATAAAGCAGAAGAGTCACACAAACTTAAAAAAAATTAATATAAAAACCCTGATGAAAGGACCAAATCAAGGGAGGAAAAAACAAGAGGCTAGAATAGTGGTTGTCAACCGGTGGGTCACGACTCCTTTGGATGTCAAATGACCCTTTCACAGGGGTCGCCTAAGATCATCCTGCATATCAGATATTTACATTACGATTCATAACAGTAGCAAAATTACAGTTATGAAGTAGCAAAGAAAATAATTTTATGGTTGGGGGTCACCACAACATGAGGAACTGTATTAAAGGGTCACAGCATTAGGAAGGTTGAGAACCACTGGGCTAGAAAAAGGTAAAACAGCCATATTTAGAAAGGCAGGTAAGGAAAAAGGAAAGCTAGTTAGTAGTCCTAAGTAGTACCAATTTGAGAGTAGGTGCTGCAGCCAAAAATGAGGGGGTGGATCTACAGAAAGGGAATGAGGCTAAGTAGGGACAAAGTAAGGAACAAGAACCAGATTATAGGAGGCAACATTCAAGAGATACAAAGAAAAAATCTTTGCACAGATTAGGAACAAGGGACTTGGACTTTGACGCAAAGTAAATGCAAAGTAAAACTTGATGAGATTCCCTAAAACCTGGCTAAGCCTCATCTTTACCAGGCACAAGCAAGGAGAGCCGGAGAGTACAGCACATGATCAGAGGAATAGGCAGGAGGCCTGGCCTCGAGAAAACACCGCAGACGGTCTCCTCCTTCTCCTCTCACATGAAGTTGCTGTCTTGGCCATGACCCTCTGCCTCTTCATCTTCAGGCAGCATCCTGCATCCTAGTGATTTTCTTCTCCCTGTTCTGTATTTGAAAGTCACATCCCTTGGATCCCTCAGAACCTCCGCTTTCTCTTCTTTAGGTCAACTAGTTCCATTGAGTCATCCATGCCAAAAAGTTGGTGGCCTAACGTCACTCCCTCATAGAGCAGCTGCTGTTTTGGGGCTGAAGTTCTCTGGCCCTGAGTCACCTTCTCTGGGAAGCTGTCCCCAGTCTTTCTCTATAGGTGCACACTGTCCCTCTCACATCCCATACTTTCAGAATTCTAGGCTATTAGAGAATTTATTAGCGTTTTCATGTCTAGTTACTGGTTTACACTTCTGGAGTTACCCTTAGCATTAAAAATTCCTTATAAATCAGCACCTCATACAGTGCCTAGTATACGGTCAGGGCTCAATGCCTATTCTAGGAATGAGCAAGGGAGGAGAGGGGAGGAAGAGGAAGAGGAAGAAAGAGAACAGAAGAGAGTAGACAGAGTGGAATTTCAGAAAACAGAGGAAGCCATGGGGTGATCTGGGACAGACAGAGCTTTGCTAACCACCTGCTCTGCACATCCTGCCTCTGGGTTCTAGAAGGAGGATTTCTTTTTTAATAGAGACAAGATCACACTCTGTCTCCCAGGTTGAAGTGCAGTGGTGTGATCACAGCTCACAGCAGCCTCAAACTCCTGGGCTCAAGCAATCCTCCTGCCTCAGCCTCCCAAAGTTCTGAGATTACAGGAGTGCACCACCACAGCTGGCTAATTTTTGTATTTTTTGTAGAGATGGGGTGGAGCTCTCACTGTGTTGCCCAGGCTGATGTCTAACTCTCAGGCTCAAGTGATCCTCCCTCCCACTTCTCCTACCCAAAGTGCTGGAATCACAGACACAGCCACAGTGCCTATCTCTAAGAAGGATTTGACACAAAATGAATCAGGTGATGTGAGTCTCCCTCCTTTTCTTTACCAGTAACAAAAGCAAAGTCAGCTTTGATCAGCCTGGGTGTAAACTATCCAACTTATGAATATTTTACAATAATTTTTTGAAATCCTGGGCTAGGTTTTCTTTCCCACAATGTGCTTCTGGGATACTTTCCCTAGCAGTCTGTCACCGTATGCTCCAGAATGAGAGCTAATTTTAATATTAACCTGAGCCAAACATAAAATGTGCTGCTAAAAGGAAACAAAGCATTAAAAACACAAACAGCTTTTGGAAACTCTCGTCTTAGGCTCTGGAACATCGCCCTCTTCTCTCACTCCAGATTTCTCCTCTGCCTTCTCTGCACTCCTGTGCCCCTACACAACCCAGGGTTTCGTCTTTGGTCTTCTTCTGTCTCTACTTATGGACACACTTCTCTCTCAGTTTCATTTATGCACCTGGCATCAGCTGCACCTGTACACTACCGAGGAGCGAAGCTGTTTTCCACCTACTTCCTGAGCTTCAGACTCACCACCCCAGCTGCCCACCTGACATCACCTGGATAAGCCACAGGAACTTTAAACTCATTGTACTCCAAGGGAAACTTATCAGTACCCTGCAGACCGGCTGCACGGTCCATGTTCCAGTCTTGGTTATGAACACTACCCACCCCAATGCTCTTGCTGGAAACCTCAGGTAAAATCAATCACCGAGCTGCAGCGATTTTATTTTCTGATTTTTATTATCCTCTTGTCTGTCTCTTCTGCCTCTGCCCAGTTCAGTCTTATCATCATCAGGACTATGACAATTGTCTTCTTGTTAATCTTGGCTTAATCCTGATAATCCCCAGGCCAATTCTATCCTGAGCACATCTGCCAAAAGGATGGGATGGAAATTTAAAGCTGGCTGCATCATTTCCTTGTTTAAAATTCTTTCATGGCTTCACTTCATCCATGACAGCATTTCCCAAAATCAAGCCTGTGAGATGCTACAAATCCCATGAGAGGGACCTTGCAGAAGGGCTTCTGTTGGACATGCTCGCTTGCAGCCAAATTCACAATGCATGTCAGAATATCAAACATTCTGATAATGTTTTAAAAAAAACCCTTCTGCTCAGCCAAGCATTTTCCAAAGGATTTGACCTTATGACCATTTTTACACATTACATCTATTAACACCATGAAGAACTATGTTCCACAAAACACCCTGGTGCAAATCCCAGCCCACCTAGGAATAAAATCTAAATTCTTGTGCATGGCCTATGAGAGACTTTGTAATTCCATTTATCTGCTCAGATTCATTTCCTGCTATTCCTTCTCTTGCAATCCCTAGTAAGATGAGAGTTCTCAGACCTTGACTTTGCAATGCTGTTTCCTCTGTCCAGAATACTCTACCTTTATCATCTTCCTTGCATGTTCCTACTTATTATTATTATTATTATTATTATTATTATTTTTGCAATGTTTTTTTGGCCGGGGCTGGGTTTAAACCCACCATTTCTGGCATATGGGGCCGGTGCCCTACTCCTTTAAGCCACAGGCGCTGCCCCTTTCCTACTTATTATTTAAGCCTCTGTCAAACACACTATATTTTGTGAAGCTTCACTGACTCCCCCAGGCAGCTCAATAGGAGGTTCCCACTGCATGTGGCCCAGGCTGCCACCCAGACACATATTTGAGCAGGGCCTTGTGACCTGCTTTGCCTGTCCGGCTGCCTTTTTAGTGCGGAGCACCCTGAGAGGGCTGGATCCAGCACAATGCCTGCCACATAATGGGAGCAAGATGTTGTCTGTTTTAGTAGCATGTTGGGTTATATTTCTCTTATCAATGTAAGGAATTAAGTTAGCTAAATAGTGAATAAATTATTTTAATGCTAATATTTTTTTTTCAGACACATATTAAATAGTCATAAAAAACAACTCAAATAATACACCTACAAATACATTCATTATTTAGCACTTAACACAGACAGCCTAAACTTTTAAGTGCTTCACCATTTCTTGTGTCCAAAGTGACATTTTACTCTTGCAGTTTGGCCGGGGCTGGGTTTGAACCCACCACCCTTGGTATATGGGGCCGGCACCCTAGTCACAGAGTCACAGGCGCCACCCAAAGTGACGTTTTATCTGTAACTCTCCTGTTGTTTTACTTTTTCCCTACTGCACACAGGACTAGGAAGGACCTTCCTAGTTCATCTCAGAAATTCCAGTTTTGGAGGAAAATACAAATTCTCTTCACTTTAAAGAATCTGGTTGATTAAAGACAAAACAAAACAATAAAATTCTTCCTCTCTAAAAACATTCTTTTGATGGTCTGGATTTGGGAGGCTAAAGAGTAAATAAAGGCAACATGAACGTTTATCATGCAGAAATTCAAACAGGCTATCCTCCACTGACAGGGACTACTGAATTACGGGACTAGAGCTGAGAACAGAAGTGAAAATGGGATGCTGCTAGTGCATTTGCTAGCTTCATCTCCTTGGGCTACAAGCTTTGCCACAGGATTAGCCCAAATTTGTGTGGTGCCTTTTCATCAATTTCAAACTCTGATCCATATGTCATTCTTGAGCCAAGTCATTTAGCTACCTGGAGGACACTTCTATGAAAAAACTGTTTATGTTCTAGTTTTCATAATGAGAAGAAGTCTCTCACCATTGGTCATTTAAGAAGGACATGCCTTTCTTGCAATTTTGTTTTTTCCACTGTCGACTTGGGGTCCATGTAATCCTTACCATTAATCTGCCTACACCTGATTTTGATGAGTAAAGGAATAGATACAAATGGATGTGCCTTCTCTGACCACATCCACTTGCTAGTCATCCATGATAAGGAAAATGATCTGATAGATGCACATTTGCCTTACTCATGTAGAAAGAGCTAAATTCAACTTTAAATTGCTATCAAGGAAAAATTACTGCCCACGCCGTATTCCTCATTTAAAACTCACCCTTAATCTAAATAAGAATCACCTAAACTTTCATGTCCTTCACAAAGTACAATGAAATATAAATTTGCCTTTGAAGAAGGACATTCATGGAGTCCTCTGGTGAAGTGTAATAAGTGCAGGGCAAAAATATCCTACAATACAAATAGGTTTCAATATAAGTGCTGGAACCACAAACACTGCTTTAACCTCTGGCTCTGCAACTTACTTACAGAGCAGCCTTGCTCGGGTCACTCACCTTCCTGCTGTGTAGTATCTGTCTCACACTGCTTTTAGCAGGGATAGACATGAAGTGCTTAAGACATTGCCTGGCACATAGGAAATGCTCGCTGAAAGTTCACTATTCTTATACCAAGTAATTGGTAATACTAGCAAATGTGGACGCTGACTAAAACCATTTTAGAAGCCAGCCCTAGCAAGTGAACTGATATGGGAAGGGTCAATCACTTGCCTCCAAGAGGTGTCCCGAAACAACAGCCAACTCCGACAGCACAGCCCACAGTCAGGATATCAGCATAATAGTATGGCTGCTACTAGGGGAGAGACAGACAGAGACAGGTAGAAGAGAAGGAAGGGTGCAGAGATAGGACAGGAGAACAAGCAGGGGTGGGGAGCAAGGCAGAATACGAGGCCTAAGTCACAGGGAATCACCGTGGTGCCACTGCCCCTGTGATTCCCAGGCTAAGAGAAACTCAGTGAGTTTGGCAAACAGGAAGTGACCTCATAGGACAAAGTCAAAAGTAGGAAATGAAATGAAAGTCAGGAGAACAAGTCAATAAATAATGACCAGAGAGGGGCTGGAGATGGAGAAGTGGCAACAGCATGAGACAGCAGGGACTCCAGACGAGGCAGAACCAGTGAGACCTGCACCAAACAGTACCAGGCCTGGAAAGAACACACAGTCCTGCAGTGGGAAGCACAGGTGTCTGAAGCCTGGGAGCTGCGAGCCACGGTCACTCCCTGAATGCCCACCCCAAAGCTTGTGGCAGCCACCCAAACCCCCTTCCAAGTCTTGCTTAGGCAACAGGGGTAGGGAGGAAGTGAAACTTGCCTCCAATAGGGGCTGCAAAGCAGCATCCCACGCCCACCGCACAGGCCGACACCAGGAGGTCAAGCTGCCCAGGCACGGTCTGCAACAGAAGCACGCAGACGAGGAGGGTGGGCAGTATGGGGTGTGGGGTAGGGAGCAACAACGGGACGGGGCAGCACAGGACGGAACGGACATAGAGGGGGGGCTGTGGACTTGCAGGGCCAGTGTAGGAGCAGACGGTGGGCCAGGCTGCCACATAGGTCGCAGGTCAAGAAGGGCTGAGCATTAGGACTGAGGCAATCTACAGAGGCATTATGTGGTTACTGTGGCTAGGGTAGGCGGGTGGGGGGATGGAGAAGGGTGTGGATTAGTGCGATGCCCATGTCAGCATCCTGGTCAGCCCAGAGCAGAGGCAGCCCTCCTGCCCTTCCCATACCCTGCACACACACAGCCGGATTCCTTCCACCAACTGGCCCCTGCCTCATTCCACTGTTTCAAGCTTACCTCATAGACCCCACAAAACATAGACATGAACTGGCTGAGGATGGCGGCACAGATGCTGGCAATGTGGACGAAAGGGCCCTATGAGAGAGGGGGGAGAGCGAGAGGTCAGAAGCCAGAGCCTGGCCAGCAGGACTTGCAACTAAACTGTGCTGCAGGCACTGCACTCCGCACTGGAATACAGAAGGACGATGAAATACAGAAGGAGGATGGACAGAACCGCTCACTTCACCCCAGAGAGGAGGAGGATACAGATGATGTCAGGACTACACAGCAAATCAGGGCAAGTAAAGGGAGCAGAGGGACAGAGTGGAGGCTGGGGTGCCTGCGGGGACTCCCAAGGCAGGGACAACTTGGTAGTGCCTTAAACAGAGTGGGGAGTGAGCTACGCATGTTTCAGGCTGTGGGAACAGCACCTGCGGGGGCCCTGAGAAGGGGGATTGAGGGACAGGAAGAAACACAGGGAAGAGGCCAGAGTCCTGGAAAGAAAGGGGGAGTCAGAGCCCCAGGTCTCATAGGCCAGTAAGAAGTTCGGATTTAAATTAAGTGGGGCGAAAAGGCATTTAGCGGTGCCTGTGGCTCAGTGAGTAAGGCACCGGCCCCATATACCAAGGGTGGCGGGTTCAAACCTGGCCCAGGCCAAACTGCAAGAAAAAAAGAGCTGGCATTGTGGAGGTCTCCTATAGTCCCAGCTACTCAGGAGGCTGAGGCAAGAGAATCGCCTAAGCCCAAGAGCTGGCGGTTGCTGTGAGCTGTGACACCATGGCATTCTATTGAGGGTGACAAAGTGAGACTGTCTCAAACAAACAAAGGAAGTGCTTGACTAGGGGTCAGATGTGACCAATTCCAGTTCTATAAGATGACTCTGGCTGCTGGGTTGACTTGGGGCCAGGGCACTAATGAGCATTGACCTGAGGAGGCCTGAACGTGCAACCCTAAGAACAGCACAGCCGCTTTTTTCCCACTCAGTTTTCTCAGATCTGTGCAAAGGAATCGGTCTGGGTTGTCACTAATGCAGTGTTCCTCAACTAGGGAAGAGGCTGCCTCCTAGGGGCCCTTTATCAACACATGGAGACAAGCTGTTTGTCACAACTGGGGGTTCCTACCGGCATTTGGGAACCAGAGGCCAAAGGTGCTGCTAAATATCCCCCTGTAAACAGGATAGCCTCGCACAGCATTAGTTTTTGTCACCAACCCAAGGACCAGCTAAAAACATTTCCTATGCCTTGTGACCCCAGACCCCACAGCCCACCTCTGCTCCTGGAGCACCTTCTACATTCACTCCCCAATCTAGAGCTCATACCTCTTTTCCCACAGGAATGCCACTGCCCAGCCCTGCGGTCAGGGCGACAACCTTGGCCACAAAGGCCTTGAGTGTGAGATACTCCTTCAGGACAACCCCACGAAGTATAGTCTTCATCTCAGGGATTCCGGAGCCTAAAAGGGTTAAACAATTTCATGAGGTTGAAGGTGGGGTCAAAAGGGAGCCGAACATCCAGAAAGTGGAACTGTGGATTGGGGAGGATGGAAGAGGCTGTAGGAGGGGGATGACTAGAAGCAGGGCCAGGGTTTCCAGTAGGGATTGGGGGAGACAGAGTGGACCTTCTCAGGCCACCCAGATATGTTGGACTGGTAGAAAGTTCTCACCAACAGCCTGGGGAGAGATGAGGTGGCAAAAGAGGGCACTGAAGAGGATGAGGACGAGTGGGAAGGTGACCCAGGCCAGGAACTGCAGAGGAAGGCTGGGCTGCATCTTGGCATAGGTCCACTTGTAGGCTGTGGAGATATGCTTGGAGTCAGGGCGGGCGACGGGCTGTGTGCAGAGCAGCGTACAGTGTGTCTGCTGTGTTCTCACGCCACCGTCACTCCGTTTGCCCTTCCTGAGTGGTACCACTTCCATTTTGCAGGTAGAAAACTTGAGCCATGGGAGGTGACATGGCCCTGCAAATCACACTTGACTCTCAGGGATATGGGTGCCTGGTTAGAGGCCATAGCATGGCCTCCACTGTGTCCAGAACTGAGGGGTTCCTGGGACTCAAGATATTCAGCGCTGAAACTAGAAAAGTCCAGGGGAGACTGGGACAAGTGGGTTGCTCTACTAGCGGTGTGCCACAGCTTGGGTGGCCACAGGAAGACCGGACATGAGTAGTGGATGCTGGTCTAAGTCTGGTCTCATCTAGGGCTAAAGTCCCCCCACTATCCCTTTTCTGTGCACATCCTTCTCCCCAAACACACTCTGCTTACCCAAAGTAGAAAGAAACTATAAACAGCTGAGAGCAAAGGTCCAGGCAAAACCTACCCTGAAGGCTTTTGGCACTGACATAGTCCATGCACCAGCTGACCAGAGCCATCAGCAGTCCCAGTAGCACCAGAAAGATCCAGTCTTCCCCTAACTTTCTTCTCACCATACATTCTAGGCGGCGGACACAATCTAGGAAGAGAAAAGGTTAAAAAAGAAAAGAGAAAAGTGGCTAACTAGTCACTGTGAGAGCGAAGGGGAGGGGTTAGGTCCTTAGGGCCTGTGCACATCTCATTAACTGACAACTGCAGGAGGCACCAAAGTCCAACTCCCTGTGAGTACTTTAATTCCTTTCTAAAACTGTTTTGTTTTTCAGGATTGGGGAGAGAGAGCAGGGAACAAGGCCAAGTGTGGGGGTGGGGAAAAGATGCCTTTTCCTTGATTCTCAGAGGAGGCTTTTGTGGATGGGGAGTGGACATGAGCAATGGGACACCCTAGCTATTCTCCTAGTCCTTGTACCTCCAGATTCCTTTATTTCTCAGTTCCCATCACCTTGACATTTGGAATAGTGATCTCCATCCTTGCTGTCCAGGGTAGAACTGGAGCCTGTCTTCTTGGACATCCCTGTGTCCTTCTCCCTGTCTGAGAACTGTTCTTTGTGATGGCCATAGATCTGGAAAGAGGGAGAAAGATCACTGTCTGTCTTGTTGAAGAGTGAAAAAGAAGACGGCAGCATGGAGACTCTCAACCTGAAGAAAATCACTTCTCTGACCCTTTGCTTTTGAGGACTGCACGTAGGCTCACCTCGTGGTTGCCCCTGCACCCAGCCGTCCACTCTGCATCCCAGCAGTCCTCAGGCTTTACCTTTGTCTGTCCATTCCACCTTCTTTCCATCTATTCTGAAATGTGTCCTCACCTTGGCCTCTGGAAGCCTTCATCAAGGAGGCCAATTTCAACCTTGAAGGAGAGAACCGTCTGGGGGGCCTTATACGTGCTGAGCCGTGTGAATGAGGTGTTTCATACAGCGCTGTGCTTTCAGTATGTCTCCTGATGTCCCCAGGCCACTCTGCATTGCTTTTCCTGTTAAGAGCTTTGCTGGCAGGTGACTCTTGGTTGCATTCTGCCTTGGTATGTCTAGCCTTTCTGGAGGCACCTTCAGTCCTCCGTTGCACTTAAGAAAAGCCCACAGTGTCATCTCCCAGGGCTTGTACACTCAAACAGGAACCAACCCTGACAAGACCAGTGATCTGCTTCTTTCCAAAGCAAATTAATCTGCCTCGGCTGACAGGAGAAGAAGGTGGGGCAGCACCCTTCAGGTCTGTGTTTTTATGCGGGGGTGGGGTGGGGGGGACTAGAGTTCTGCCCACTTTGGGCTTGCCCCTCCCCCATCACACTAACTGTCCTCTGGGGCCAGGGTCAGGCTGGGCCATGTTGCTGATTCTGGAAGAACCCGAGTAGTAGAGATCAGATTTCACAATACAAGCAGCAGCATTTTATGCCTCAGTCCTAGACAAGAACACTCTGATTGCCCCGTTTATGGCATGTTGTCTGGGTTAGTGACACAGGGAGGCAGCATTTCCCTCCAAACCCTACCTTGGAGCCCAGAGAGGACGCTCCCAGGGGAGATCAGACTGTGGCGGCTATCTCAACTCTCCGAGGTCCCAGGGTAGCAGAAATTAGGAAGAGGGTGCTTCATATTATATACCTGGGCTGGGAAAATAGTCACAGCCCAATCTGTCCTGGCAGGTCCTATCTAAGCACCACAGCAGGGTGGGAAGAGGGGAGGGGCATGGAGAAATAAAACCTCAAGTCAGCAAGGGATGTGGTGTCTGGTGTCTGCTAGGAACGACTCCAGTTTGTGTGGAGGGGAGAGAGTGGGCGTGGGCAGGCTAAATGAAGCAATACTGACAAAATTTTAATAACTATTGGATACTTGGGTGTTCATCATACCACTCTATTTTTGTGTAAGTTTGGAGTTTTCCATAATAAAAAGCAAACAAAGAAAAACTTAAATTCTAAATCTCCTCGTTTGCTTTCAAGGCCCTGCGGAAACCAGCCCAACCCTAGTCCTCCATGCCAATTCACTATTGCTTTCCAACATGGATCTTCATGCTGGCTGTGGCCAGTTCCCTGTCACCAAAAAAGGGCTGTGACTGCACTTTTACTGAAGTTGTCATCCACCAGGGTTTGCCCATGTGCACAGATAAGAGTGAGTCAGAGGATGGGTCTCCCTGTACAACCCACAGTGTTCAAAGGCGTAGGTCAGACCCCACCCCACAACCTTCAGGGAGCCTCCCTAAGTCACTATTGAGACCCACACTGACCTTTATGTCTCTGCTTCCCGACTAAGTCGCTGATGCTGCCTTTGCAACTGCCCCTGGGGGCCTGGCAGGAATGGAGAGAGGATCTTTTTGCCCCAGGTGCTGAGGTCCCCTGTGTGGCCTATCCTTGGTTCCCAGTAGCTTACAGTCCCTCTAGGCCCTAAACCTAAAGGAACTGTAAGCTACTCATTAGCAAAACCCCTTTTAGACCTTAACCTCCTGCCTTGAGATACATTTCATCCTTTTTCATTCTGCATTATTCTTTGGTGTGAGAGGTGTGCTTACTGTGTCCTATACCTTTTCATATGACAATTTCACCACCTTTCCTTTAGTTGTGTCCATCCCTAATCAGTGTCTGTAACCCACTAATTCCCACCGCTGGAGAATACTCATCCCTAGACACCTCTAATTAATCTCCAAGCTCCTGTCACTGGGATCACATCTCTTCAAGTGCCTAACACTTCGTAGGCCCTTACTTGATCATCTTGCCACCTAAAAGTTTAATTATATTTCTTTGCTCATTTCTATGCTGGCAGGTCTTTGATCACTGATATGCATTTCAGTCTATTTTCCCCACTTGTCCCAACTCCTTTCATTTGCCTGCTCCTCCTTTCATTTGTGTGTATTCTGCCGAGGGTCGTGGTGGCAATCTGATGGCATGTGGGTGAGGGTGAGGGTGTGGGATATAGCTTGCAGCACACACAAGTCATGCACATAGGTTATGTAAGCAGGAGCAATTCCTGAATGTGTAGGACCGCCATTTCCTCAGGACTCAGGTATTTCGTTAGTAAAGTTGTATAAAAGTGCACAGACATCTCTGTAAGTGAGCCCATACTCAAAAGATTTTGTTATGTTGAACACCTTACCATGTGCTTCTTCTAAGTTAAAAAAAAAGTAACACTGCTCCCTCTTTTCAACCAATTCCTAATTTTAACCAATCTCTTTGGCACCACCATCCACCCTAATCCATTGCCCCCCGCACCTTATGGACATTACCTGCGTGGGGTGGATGTTGTGGCGGGGCCCCAAGTCCTTTTGGAGCCTGTGCTGAAGGCCCCCATTCTCAGATGGCAGTCCGTAGCTGGTGCAGTGCTCGAAGGGCAAGTACTGGTACTGAGGGTCACTACCCCACCAGCTTTGCTCCTTTCCACGCTGCTGTGACTTGGATTGCTCCATGCCCCCTGCTCCCTAGCCCTGGCCAGGCTTTGGCCTGCTTGCCTTCGTCCACCCCCCCAGTGTAGCTCCTTAAGCCTCTGCTCTTGCTGTCCCCAAGGCGTCTGGGGCAGCATGCCCACCTCCAGCTATTTATAGCCTCTCTCCGTCACATGACCCCCCATTGCCACATCTGATCTGCTTGGGGTCGAAGCAGGTGTAAGAGCAGTGCGGGATGGGGGCTGGGAAAGGAGCTGAGGGACAGCCCTACAGGGAATTCCCTCCACCAAGCCAGCAGCATTGTCCCCCTCTTTAGTCACCAGTAGGCTTCCAGCCCCATGTCACTGGTCCCTCTATAAATATCACCCAGACCAGGATGGGAAACTGCTGAGTATGCTCTCAAAACTGCATGTAGTGGGTCTGCTCCGAAACTCTCCATGTTGCCCACCTCTCTTCTTCAGCATGTAGAGGTGATGGTGGGTGCTGAGTAGGATGACTATGGTCTGGAAGCACTGAACATCAACCCACCTGGTAGAGTAACTGGTGCCTCTCTGCCATTGCTCCTTGTTGGCTTGTTCCCAGTTCTGTGTCCTCCCAGGATTTAGTCCTCATCTGCATCATAAACTGTCTGGCCAGGTCTCCCAACCCAACCTGTTTCCAGTTTTCTCCTCCAGCTCTCTGTCCTCCTGCAGCCAGAGGCTGCTAATAACACCTGGTACCACCCTTTGATCCTACCCTTAGTGCCCACTGGGTGTGGCGGGCTTGTAGCAGGGGGTAGCAGCCTTGGGTTCTGGAATTTCTCCCACTTCCCAGACTGGTAAGTGTAGCCACACCACCATCCTGGATTTATGAGGAGGGCCTGAGCTTCCATTTAGACAGTGGAACACCCACCATAGCTCTATCAGCACAGGTCAGATAACAGGGGTGAAGGGGAAGTAGGCCCGAGACAGGCACGGTAGGGGTGGCAAGGGAGTGAGGGCTTCTCATGACAAGTCCAGCAAACATGAAAGATGATGGGGAAGTACTCTATGCTATTCTTCCCTTTTCAGGCCAATAAATAATTTTTGGCCAAGGACAAATTTGGCATCATATTTTTTTCTACAATTTTCTCTAAGATACTACTTCCCTATGAACTCCTCACTATAGAAAAGAAATTATAAACTGAGCCAAAGTAAAGTTTAGGATCTATCACCAACTGGGGTCTGTCCCAGGGCAATCCATATACAGGGGCCAAATATTTTTATCAGGAAAATGCAAATCAAAACCACAATCAGGAATCACCTCACGTCTATGAGGATAGCTATTAATGGAAGGCCAAAGATAAGAGTTGGTGAGGATGCAAAGGAAAGTCCTGTGCACTGTTGGTGTGAATGTAAATTGGTATAGTCATTATGGAAAACGGTACAGAAGTTGCTAAAAAATTAAAAAGAAGAACTAAGATATGACCCAGCAATATCACTTCTGCATATACATCTAGAGGAAAAGAAATTGTTATCTCAAAGAGGTATCTGCAGATCCCTGATCGCTGCAGCAGTACTCACAGCAGCCAAGATACAGAAACAACCCGAAAGGCTGCCAACAGATGAATTTAAAAAAGGTTGGGTGTACAGGCATGCGTACACACACACACACACAATGGAATACTACTTATTTGGCCTTAAAAAAGAAGAAAATTCTACTATTTGCAACAACATGGATAAACCTAGAAGACATGTGCTAAGTGAAATAAAGTGAAGACACTACAACAGTGTAACTCATGGAAGCAAAGAGTAGAAAGGGGATTGTCAGGGGCTAGGCTGGGGCAAGGATGGAGGATTGGGGGAAATTATTGGTCAAAGGGTACAAAGTTGCAGTTATGCAAGATGAGTAAGTCCTAGAGATCTAATGTACAGTTAGATTAACAGTGACTACAGTTAATAATACTGTATTATATCCTTGAAATTTGCTAAGAGGGTAGATCTGAAGTGTTCACACAAACACACACACACAGTAAGGTAACTATGTGAGGTGATAGACATGTTAGCCAGCTTAATTGTGGCAATCATTTCACAATGTATATCAACACATCAGGTTGTACATCTTAAATCTGTATGATTTCTATTTGTCAATCACACATCTATAAAGCTGTTAAAAAAAAAAAAGCACCTTTTCTAATATCAATCCTATAAACCTCAATCCATAAAGATTACAAATGTGTGATCATTTGAGGGACTAAAGGTTCTGTGATGATACTCACCTTTCCTGGAGGCAGAAAATAAAAACAGACATCTAAGGGTTTGGTATGAAATGAAAGGAATATTTTCTTAATTTAAAAAAAAAAATGTATAGTACCTAAATGAAATTATAATCTTTGGAGGGCTTTAGCAACAGAAAAGATTTTCACCTGTTTGTGGAGTATGGCTCTTCTGAAAGTTATTAGTTTCTGTAGAAACTTGATAACCACAAGAAACACAAGATGCAATTATTACTTCCTTACTATTTGTGAGAAAGTCAGGTCCCTAACACAGAGCAGCCTGGTCCTGGACTCTTGAGACTTGAAGGCAGAGACCAGTGGGGCTGGAAAATTGCTCACAGATGGGCCAACCTGAGTGAAAGTATGAGGCCTGATACGGACCAACAGATTTTATCAAGGGCACCAAGGCTACTAATGCTGGAGATAGAAATAGTGATTTGAATTTTTTTTTTCCTTTGCAGTTTTTGGTGGGGGCTGGGTTTGAACCTGCCACTCTGGTACATGGGGCAGGTGCCCTACTCCTTTGAGCCACAGGCACCACCCACCCCCCACGTGATTTAAACTATTTAACCTTGGGTTATTGTCTTGCAAAAGAACAAGAAAACAAAATGTAAATTATGCCTACCCCTCAGCCCAAAATTCTGTTGCGCCTAATGCTTAGGTTCTTATCTGGAAGAAGAAAGATGGGCTTCTGGGAATTTTTATGAAGCTCCCAAATGCAGAAGCAAATTCATAAGCATGCATGAATAATATGTAAGTCTTCCAGTTTTAAACAGATTCTCCTAGGGTCCATAATGCTGAGGTTAAAACCCATAGGCTTATGGATTTTCTGTTTGAAGGCTGTACAGTGGTCACAGAGAATACAGCATGGAGGATAAAGTTTTCTTGAGGATAGAGGTGGCTGTGTATGAGTAGCCCTCTGGCAACCCCAGGTCAATTTAAGCATGCATTTTCTTGCTGAGTTACACCCTTGCTTTCACTCTCATCTCTTAAAGTCTGGGCTTCCCAGCCTACTGGGCAATATAACCACTATACCCTTTAAGGGTGATTTCAGTCATCACTTCTCTGTCCACCTAGGCAGCATGCAACCCATGCCAACTTACTTCCTGAAATCTCAGCTAAGCTACTACAATGGCTTCAGGAAATACTTTGCAGCATACTTCACTGTGGTCACTTATTCTTTGTTGGGTCTTGCCTCCCCTATCCTTGAAGAATCCTTGGCCCTTTCCCAAGTCCTGTGTTTCAGGGCTTCCCTGTAGCACTTGATGGGTCTCTTTCTTCCCCTTCTGGCTTTCCAAACATGATACACTTTCTCCCAAATTCCCACCTAAATAGGGTTATGATGGAATGAAAGTTTGGGGTCTCAGTTTCATTCTCCCAGTCTAATGGCAGGAATCTATAGCCCAAAAAAGTGAGGAGGAAAAAAATCTCATGCCAGGAAAAATGCCACTGAAACAAGATTGTTAGCTAAGGGCATGCATTCAAGCAGACAGATTTAGTTTCACATCCTGGTCTCAGTCTCCTCAGAAAGGTTGTAACTAGAGAGTTATGAGGGTAAATAATGCATGCATAAAACTTGCCACAGTGTTTGACCCGTAGTAAAGCACTGACTGTTGACTTCTGCTACAGTTAACACACAGTAAGCACTTTAAATACATTACCACCATGAGATTTATAGGCACTTCAACTAATCATCATAGAGAACTTTTAAGGTAGAAACAATTTTCATTTTTAGATAAGGGAAACTGAGGCTCAGTGTTGGCTACCTTGTTTAAGGTCTTTGATATCTTCAAAGGCAGAGCTAGCATTCAAAATCAGATCTCCTTCATTCTGGAGTCCATGCCCTTGAAGCTACATTTCTTCCTCTTTTGATAACTAAAGCCCCTGGGCCTCATTTCTCTCTTCTGTAAAGAATGGGAAAATGACACCCTCACAGGACTGTGGGGAAGATGGAATGGAAAGCTCCACGCTCAGTGCCTACAACATGCCACTTGTCAGTTGTAGCTGTTAATAATGTTTTCCTCCTCCTCAAATTGGACACCTTCCTTTCCCTCCTAATGTCATAGTTCAAATCCAATATCCCACTTCTTCCATTCTTTCCTGTATTCCTTTCCCCATTAGAGGAAACAGGATGGGAAAGGGCAGCAAGGGCAGCCCCCGGCTCAGGAAGGGAGATAATTTTAGAAAAGAATCCCCTGGCAAAGGTATGTGGGGCAAGGGAATAGAGCTGTGAAATTCAACCTCATACCCTTCTTCAAGGGCGGGGGTGAGGACTGGAATCTAGCTCAGACAGATGCTGCTCTATAATAGCCGAACATATCACGCCTCCGAAAAGCTTTCCTTTCCTGAAAATTGGTACTTACCTTACTTCTACTATTCTGGGAATTTCCTAACCTGTCCTCCCTTTGTTTTCCTCCCTTGATGCTAACCCACTGTTGTTTTTTCTTGCAGTATAAGCAACCAGCTTCTATCCATTTTTCATGGCCTTTTGCCCCCAGTGTTCTTCATCAAATCTGCCTGCATCTGGTGCTGTGCTCCAGCTCAACTCAATCCCCTTTGCTCTTCCTTGACAGCCACCATTCCTTGTTTTCCTCAAACAGGTTCCACAGCTGTTCATCACAAACATGGCTATAGAATCTCCTATCTCTTGGTAAACCTCCACAGCCTATCTGCACCTCCACTTACCTCCCTAGGAATCTGCCTTAGAAACAATGCACTCCCATAATACCAACTTACAAACAGACCCTTGTTTTAATCTCTTTTGTGCTGCCTGGTAACTCTCTTACAATCTACATCTTCCCTAGAAACCATTAAATCCAACTAGGACCAGGTGGAAAATGTAATTCTACTATTCCCTCCCTCTAATCCTCCTACTCCAATCTGTTACTTCAGCCTCCGTCCCATAATCTAACCCAGAACCAACACTGCTTCCATCTCACATGACTGAGAAATCCCAGACTTGACAACTGAGATGGGCCCACATCTGCCTGTAAGATAAGATCATGGCAGCAAAATAAGGAGAAGTTTGCAGTTCTAGGAGCACCTTGTGAACTGGGGAGAATGCTGCAGTGTGAGGGGCTAAGGAAATGAGAACATGGGGCTTCACAAGACGAAGCACTTAGAGAAACAGATTATCAGGCACACATCAGTAATAAATATGAGTATTTATTTGGCACCTGATGGCAATACAAAATCCTGGCAGTGGGAATGGAAAGGTTATTATCATTCAAATACTTCCATACTATGCTGACCCCAAGGCAGGACTTGGCAGCAAGTCTTCAAACCACCTGGCTCACAGCACAAATATTTATTGAGCACCTTGGCTACTACAGGCCTAGCATGTTGCTCAGCACCATGGGAGATAAGAAGTAAGCTGTCTCACACATGATGTGTCCTCAAGTAGCTAAAAATACCAGTGGATTAAAAAAAAAAAAAACACATAGAAAAACGTAAGAGTAGAAATACTAAACATGTATACTGTCAGAAGGGAAATTCTATCAAAAAGAGGGATTTTACCTGGGATTAGCTTGCTTGCTTCCTTCATTCATTCAACAAACATTTATTGAAGACTTACTATCTGCCAGGCACTGGGTACATATTGGTAAATAAAAAAGACAAGATTTCTGCCCTCATTTATAGTCAGTTAAGAGGAAAGAGAAATGAACAAGTCAAATAAGCAAATATATAATTATAAATTGCAATGAAGGTAACAAGATGTAGTAATAGAGACACAGGAAAAGATGTGCTTAGAACCACAATGGCCCAGGGCCATCCTCCACAAGAAAGTGGCATTTAAACCCAAACTTAAAGAAGATGCCACCTTAGGCAAAAGTGGTGGGACTGGAGAGCTCAAAAGGGCAAGAGGAGGGCAGGAAAAAACTCAAAATGCTGGGACACTGAGAGGACACCCTTGGGGCTTAAGTGCAGTGAGACATCACCATTTAATGAGGTTGTAGGGGAAGGCAAACAGGAGATCTCATAAACCAAGGTAAAGAGTTCAAATTTTAAACAACGCATAATAGGCATAATAGGAAGTGCTAAAGGAATTCCAGCCAGACATGATCACATTTATACAGTAGAACCTCCATAGCTGACCACCTCCTACACTGACCTGATTTTCATAGACTGGACATGCACCACATGTACATAGTTGGCCTGGTTCCTTATGTGACCACCTCTGTATGCTGACCAGTTTGTTACAGCCCCTTCGATGGTTACAATATACTGAGAGGTTCTACTGTATTTACAAAACCAAAACCAAGGCTGGGCACAGTGGCTCATGCCTGTATCCCAGCACCTGGGAAGCTGAGGCAGGTGGACTGCCTGAGCTCAGGAGTTCAAGATCAGCCTAAACAAGAGTGAGACCCTGTCTCTAAAAAATAGCCAGGTATTCCAGCGGGCACCTGTAGTCTCAGCTGCTTGGGAGGCTGAGGCAAGAGGATCACTTGAACCCAAGAGTTTGAGGTTGCCGTGAGATAAGACACCATGGCACTCTACCAAGGGTGACAAAGTGAGACTCTGTCTCAAAATATAAAATAAAATATATAATGTTGAAAAAAATAATAATAAAATAAAAAAACAAAACAAAACAAAAAACTACTGTTATGTGGAAAAGAGACTGGAGGGGACAAGAGTGGAAGTACAGATAAGCAGGGATAAAGGTTTCTAGGTTAATGGAGTAACATGCACAGCAATGGCCTTGATGAAATAACGGATACAATCAAAGGGGAGTTTAATGCCAAAGCAGAAAGCAGGAAAGAGACATATTACATCTTTGAGTGGCCAGACAATCCAGTGAATTGGACAGATTGGTGGCAGCAGTAAAGAGGATGAAATGAAGGTAAAGGGGGGGGGACATAAAACAGGCAGCTAGAACTGGAAAAGCTCTTCTAGAAACCCAAATACGCAGTATAGGTTGGCTGAATGAAAGAGACAGGGACATTTCAAAGAAAGGAAAAAGAGAATATGGCAGGAGGCTACAGTCTGAGGATGGACACTACTCTTCCTGGCCTTCTGTGACACTCCCTGCAAGGCTGGTTTCAGTAACAAAGCTTAAAAAAGAATGGGCAAGGATTGATCTTTGAGATGTCTAAAAGTAAAAACCAGTAGGTACAGATACGAGGCACTCATACCTAATCTCTCAGGAAAGGCAAGGTGGTTTGAATCAAGAGGAGCCAAGAAGGTCCTTCAACTGGGTGGCCCTGCAGTACTGATGGGAATGCATAGGCCTCTTGCACACACAGTGGCAGAGTGTGTCTCTAGTCAGCGCTGCCTCTTTAAAGCCAAATGAAAACATCCACATTAAATTTGGACACCTTCCAAACTTTCATTCTGGAATAAATGGGGCTGCGGATATGAAAAAAAGGAAAGATAGTAGATGATCTTTGAGAATCTTAACTAATGTAATAAAAGCAATTACCAAAGTGCTACCTACAAAGCCCTTGGGGCAAGAAGAGAACACAAACATGGAGAAAAACCCACATGTCCTCTCCCCATGACACACTGTATTTACAATGTCACTTGTCAGGCTCTTCAACTGCAGCCAAAACATTCCTGGCAACAAGACCAACAAAAGCCAGCTCCACAGAGAAAGAGCTTCACAGAGAGGAGCTGGCTTGGAGTCCTACACTCAAAGGCGGAGATGATGGGCAGAGGAACCAAGCCTGGGAGACTCCTAGATCCCTGAGGGGAAAGAACAGAAATCCTGTATCCTGAAGATAAAAGGCTCTATCACACCTCCTGTGATCCAGTGGCTTCCATCTGGCATGGATAATGGGGAGGTGGCATCATGTGGGAGCATGTCCTGGGAAGAGGTACAGGTGACGGCACAAAGTGCTACAGTACTCAGACATCTCCTTACATCGGTGGAACTCTGTGCCAGGGGCGTAGCCTTCACGCTCCTTGATAAGTGCATTCACCTGGAAGGGCAAAATAAATGAACCCAAGTCTGAGAATCTCATGCTTTCATTGCAGCAGCACAAGAAGGGTAAAGAAAAGATGAAAAAGAATGCAAAAAAGGAAGGAGGCAGAACACTAGACTTGTACAGGCTGAAGGAGCCCATCTCAGCCAACTTACCTTGACCAGCATGTCAGCCACGTGCATGTCACAAGCTCTCTCAGAGAAGACTTGGGCGAGGGCCTCAATATACCAGGAACCCCTTTTGGTGTTCCGCATGGCGGCAGTCCCTGCAACCAGAAGACCATGAAGTACAGTGTGAAGGTTATGGAGCACTCTCACAGATGGACTTCCCAAACAAGACTTCTACAGAACCTGCACCCTCCTCATTCCAAGAGCCTAGTGTGAAAAATGCAAATTTAGAAGATAGCATACTCTTTCAGATTATAGGCACACCTGGGAGATATTGTGGGTTCAGTTCCAGACCATGGCAATAAAGTGAATATTGCAATAAAGAAAGTTACACACACTTTTTGGTTTCTTAATGTATATAAAAGTTACATTTACATCTACATTTACATGGTACTGAAGTCTACTACGCATGCAATCATATTTTGTCTAAAAAGACAATATACCTTAACCAAAAATATTTTATGGTTAAAAAATGCTAATAGGCTTGGCGCCTGTGGCTCAGCAGGCTAAGGTGCCAGCCAAGTACACCTGAGCTGGCGGGTTCGAATTCAGCCCGGGCCCGCCAAACAACAATGACGGCTGCAACCAAAAGATGGCCAGGCGTTGCGGCGGGCGCCTATAGTCCCAGCTACGTGAGAGGCAGAGGCAAGAGACTCACTTGAGCCCAGGAATTGGAGGTTGCTGTGAGCAGTGATGCTACAGCACTCTATCCAGGGTGACAGCTTGAGGCTCTGTCTCAAAAAAAAAAAAAAAATGCTAACAAAGACACAAAGTAAGCACATATAGTTACAAAAAGGTCATCAAGGCTTGGTGTCTGTAGCTCGGCAGCTAGAGAGCCAGCCACATACACCAGAGCTGGCGGGTTCGAACCTAGACCAGGCCTGCCAAACAACCAAAAAATAGCGAGGCGTTGTGGCAGGTACCTTAGTCCCAGCTACTTGGGAGGCTGAAGCAACAGAATCACTTAAACCCAAGAGCTTGAGGTTGCTGTGAGCTGTGATACCACAGCACTCTACCAAGGGTGACATAATGAGACTCTGTCTCAAAAAAAACAAAAAAAGATCATCAATAGACTTGCTTGATACAGGGTTGCCACAAACTTTCGATTTGTGAAAAACACAACACAAGTTGAACTTCCCACATGTGAAAATCCAAATGCTTCAACATGTGAACCTTTTTGAGCATGGATATGATGTTCTAAGGATATACTCAAATGGAGCGTTCTGGACTTAGAATTTTTGGATTTGCAATGCTCAACTGGTTAAGTACATTAAAATATTCAGGCTGGGCATGGTGGCTCACGCCTGTAATCCTAGCACTTGGGATGCCAAAGCAGGAGGACTGCCCCCAGCCTGAGCCAGAATGAGACCCCGTCTCTAAAAATAGCTGGGCATTGTGGCAGCACCTGTTGTCCCAGCTACCTGGGAGGCTGAGGCAAGAGAATTGCTTGAGCCCAAGAGTTTGAGGTTGCTGTGAGCTATAAGGACAGCACTTTACCAATGGCAGCAAAGTGAGACTCTGTCTCAAAAAAAAAAAAAAAAAAAAAAGGTGCATCTTTGAAGGG
>CAUYRH010109401.1:0-17763 GCA_963574655.1 Perodicticus potto | reverse complement strand
TTTATCGCCCTCAGTAGAGTGCTGTGGCGTCACACAGCTCACAGCAACCTCCAACTCCTGGGCTTAGGCGATTCTCTTGCCTCAGCCTCCCGAGTAGCTGGAGTTACAGGCGCCAGCCACAACGCCCAGCTATTTTTTTGTTTTGCACTTCAGCCGAGGCCAGGTTTGAATCCGCCACCTTCGGTATATAGGGCTGGCACCCTACTCGCTGAGCCATAGGCGCCGCCCCTGTACTTCTATTTTCTGTACCAAAAGCAAGCAAAAGAAAGCGTGCCATGATTTTCTCTAATTCTTCATTAAGCCAAGACCCTGGAAGGTACTGGGACCCTTTTCCAAAGGCTCCTTGCTGCTCCTGAAGCCACTTCGTGGTGTCTAGTGGCCCTGTGCCTTCACTCTTACTGCTCCCTTTGCCTGGGATCCTCTCAGCTCCATCCTGGCCCACCCGAAAGCCACTGCTCAGTCTCATCTTTGGGGTTTTTTGCTCTGTGAAGCCTTGAAGGACCTCTCTTCTAAACCCCTTCCTTCTGGGCAAGTATAGCCTCCCACAGCTTTGTCACAATACCCTCAGCTTCATCCAGCCACTGAGGCCCCAGGGAAGGAAATGCCTTCCTTCAGCAGCTACCAGCAGTGCCTCATGCCGCCTCCTCCATGGAGCATTCCCAGCACCTGCTCTGAGCTGATATTCAACAGCCCAGGAGCAAAGCAAATTCTCCTGCTGACCTCCATCTCCCAAAGGACCAAGGACTCAAGATCCGCCTTTCAATTGTGTGCCTGTCATCTCTACCATGATTTACTGAATATTCTTTCTTTTCTTTTCTAGAGTCTCACTCTGTCACCCTGAGTAGAGTGCCATGGCCTCATCATAGCTCATAGTAAACTCAATTTCTTGGGCTCAAGAGATCCTCTTGCCTCAGCTTCCCAAGTAGCTAGGACTACCGGTGCCTGAGACAACACCCAGCTGATTTTTCTATTTTTAGTAGGGATGGGGTCTTGCTCTTCCTCAGACTGGTCTCAAACTCCGAAGTTCAAGGGATCCACCTGCCTCGGCCTCCCAGAGTGCTAGGATTACAGGTGTGAGTCACCTTGCCTGGCTTTCTTTCTTTCTTTCCTTCTTGCCTTCCTTTTCTTCCTTCATTCCCTTCCTTCTTGCTTTTGAAAGAGAAAGGGTCTCACTTTGTTACCTAGGCTGGAATGCAGTGGCCCAATCATAGTTTACACTACAGTCTTAAAACTCCTGACCTCAAACATTACTCCCACCTTGACCTCCCAAAGTGCTGGAATTTGGTGCATGAGCCACTGCGTTGGGCTGGAATATTTTTTCAAACCAACTCCTTTTTCCTGTACCTCACAGTCAGATAATAAATCATTTAGGCTTTGCAGGTCATACATTTGCGGTCAGGACTGTTCAAATCTGCTGCTGTGGTACTACAAAAGCTTCCATGGTAACATGGTAACATGTAAATGAATGGGCATGGCTGTGTTTCAATAAAACTTTATTCACAAAAATGGTGGGCAGTTGGACTTGACCCAAGAGTCCCATTCTGCCCCACTTTCACATAAATAATTCTAAGTTTCATCCTAAGCAGACCGAAGTACTGGCTATTTTTTCTTCCAAGTGTATATTAAAATAAACAGACAAAACCATTAAAATTTAAAACACACTAAGTGTGTGGACCACCCCAGGTCATCCTTGGAAGCCCTTTCTTTGGGAAGGTGGCTCTTTTAAACATGGAGATCTTAGGTCACCCAGCCAGATGTCTTGGAATTTTCCAAGCTCAGAATGTAAGTGGCTATCTCTCCTCAGCTCTCTTCTCTGCTGCTGTGGGTGGCTGGCAACAGCAGCTGGGGAGGGTGAACACCCCCAGAGAGGGCCTCCCGAGGTCTGCCACCACTGATGGGCGTTCACACTGATGGGCCAGCACTGAGCAAAACCCAGATGGTCACCACCCATCGTGCAGGATGCCAGCCACCAAGCAAGTAGCCGCTGAGTGTGCAGTGAGCAGGGTCCCTGAGGACAACCAACCCCACCCCTACCTCTCACCTGGCTCTTGCCACGCCGCCGATAGCTCCGCCTCACCAGGCTCTTATAGTTCTCATTCTTCTTGGTCAGGTAGTAATAGAGCACACACTCAGCCACCGTCTGTGGGGCAGAGAGAGAGGAGGACACTGAGGAGTGTGCAGTGTGGGCGTTCAAAGCAGAAACCAGGAGCCAGAAGGCCTCGGTTCAAATCCTATCTCTTCCAAGTACCAGCTGGGTGACCTCGGACAGGTTACCTAACCTCTGTGTCTCAGTTTTCTCATCTGTAAAATGGGAGTGGTAATAGGGCATACATCACAGAGTTGGCCTAAAGATCAGAAAAGTTAATGTGCAGAGGTACTTGGGACAATGCCCAGTATAGAGTATAACCTGTTATTACCACTAGCACTCCTGCTAT
The DNA here is from genome assembly GCA_963574655.1 of Perodicticus potto. Lineage (NCBI taxonomy): Eukaryota > Metazoa > Chordata > Mammalia > Primates > Lorisidae > Perodicticus > Perodicticus potto. Next base: position 15,328 of record CAUYRH010109401.1, on the reverse strand, counting down.
TGTTAACAATAATGATGACATTATTATATGTCATCCCCAACCCTTATAGAAAACAAGGGCTAATGCAAAGTCGTCTCCAAGTATGGATTCAAGTTCTCCTTTCTCTCATTTCGGCCTTCTCTTCCTGAGGAGCTGTCCTAAACAACCTCTTCTGAGCATCCTGAATCAGGACCATCACAACCCCACGGGACTCTTCCATGGCTTATTCCTTTTCTCTGCCTTGGTCTTTTCTATGTGGATTTGGGTCTGAAGTTGGTGTTGCATCATGCTGGGTAAGCAAGCAGCCTTCTCTGAACCCCAGCCAGACGGCATCCTCAGAAAGCAACATCGCAACGCCTCCACCTATGGGCACAGGGCTCAGTGCCAGGTGTTGGCTCACTAATGCCGGCAGCCATTTCTGATACGACATAAACTGTGTCTGTGATTCTTGAGCCAGTGTCAAGCAGGAACCTGCCTCTGAGCGACAGTTCATAAGGCCTACTACATGTAGAGATGGCCTGGACCTCAAACCCCCAACTCCAAGTGAAAAGCCACCAGCCGGCTGCCTCCTGGAATGTGCCACGAACAGAGGCCCCCAGACCAATGCTGGCCCACCAGCATGACCCACACAGCAGCTGAGGACATTTTATCATCAGATGCCAATGTCTGCATATCAGGTGATGTGGAAGCCCAACTTCTTGTACAATTCAGGAGAGCACCTTCCCATGTGGAGCAAAAAAGGACTGGCCCTGAGGGGCAACTGCCCCCTGTAGACAGGCATAGGCTGGCTGGTCACCTGGTCCCCACCTGACAGAGGCCTCACTCACTGTCGAGACTGGCCTGTCCCTGCTGGCCTCTTAGTTGGCAGATCCTGCTCTGGACCCTCCTGGAGGCTCTACTGAAGTCTTGTCCTAGACCATTCTCAGCCAAAGAGCCCCATAAAGTTTATTTTCTGGAGTGAAGACTCTTGAGCCTATCATTCCCAAGGCTCCTCAACTGCCAGTGCTGAGATGCCTGCCTCCATCTCAGGGAGCCCCAACCCGGAGTCTGCCAGGCTGTCCACACCCCTGGGGAGCTGTCGTCACTAACCCAGGGGACAGGCTATTTATAGGGCTTGTTTCTCCACACTGGTTTTTCAGGCATGGAGAGATTTTTCCCCGCACAGCCCCATCTCTCTCCTTCTACGGGTATCAGCTCATTAGGGCAGACACCAGGGCAACAGTCACCCTTTAGCAGAACCACCTGGATCCTGCCCAGTCCCTCCTCCCCACAACTGGGAAGCCTCTAGTAACAGTGTGTTCATAATACTGGGGGTGGGCAGATGCCCCCTCCTCTGAGAAATCTGATTCAGGGGAATACGGCCTTGTGTGAGGTAGAGGCCTCAGGGAGCCCTTCTCACTCCACCGCACAACACTGGGGTGCCCAGGGGTCCACTGCTACACACAGCTTCGTGCAGCCCACAGTGCCAATTTCGCTGCCTCTAATGGCCTCTCCAGGCACTGGACCAGTCAGCCTTGTGGGTCCACAAAGAGTTTACTTTCCTCCAGGGGCACTTAGTGTCTAGGTACCAACTGGAGCCACTCTGGGCTTGCTCAGGTCTGTGGGCAAGGTGGGTTCAAGGTGTCAGTTCTACATGAAGGTTTGTTCTAAGGAGGTGGGGACTTGTAGGCCACTGTCTGGCATGGCATGAGGGATGCCTAGAAGGAAACTGAGACCATCAGAGGGACCATCCAGTCTCTTTGAAGTGTACCACTCTGCCTGCAAAGCCTTGACTGGCATATCAGGCATAGCGATGCTTTCAGAACCCACCCTCAATTTGCAAAGATGCTCGATGCCTACCTCTGGGAAGCTGGCTGGGCACACAGAGCTGGGGGAAGCCAGAGCTCTCCTGGGGTTTCCCAGAGCTTGGGCAACCTGACTCTCCTCCCCCAGGGCCCAGGGAGGCGGGGCTGGGCCTGTACTGCTTCTACAGAAGGAAGAAAGGAGGGAAGGAGGGGAGGAGGGAGAAGTGGAGGGGGAGGAAGACGAAGTGGGGGGAGGAGTGAAAATTGGATAGGGAGGAGGGAAGAGGAGAGGATGGCAGCCGGAGCAGGAGCACAGAGCCAAGCAGGCAGAGGCTTCCCAGGCCAGGCGGGAAGGTCCTCAGCCTGGGCCGGGAGACAGCCCCTGGAAGCCGATACCAAATGGGCTCCGGGTAGGGAGGCTGCCGGGTCAAAGCGAAGAGACTCACCTTCCTCTCCAGGAACGAGGCAATCAGGCCGAAGTTCTTGGGATGCTGCATGAACCTGCCGGGAAGGAAGGGCAGGTGTGAGAGCTGGCTGAGGGGGGCTTCCCTGGGCAGTCGCTGAGCTCCCGGGTGCCTGCCATCCCCGCTGGCCCGGCCTGGCGGGCACCGCCCCACTCAGAGCAATTAAGCCCAGGGGGGTGTGGGAAGGGCTGCAGAGGGCGGGTGGGGACCCAGGGGTAAGAGAGGGCGTTCCTTGGAGTGAGTCACTGGCTTTAGCGCCTTTGAAAATATATTTGTTTGTCCTGCTGGAGGCGGCTTCCAGGAAAAATGAGGACATGCAGCTCGTTGGTGGGGTCCCCCCCTTTTAAAATCTGCTTTTGTTTCTCTCTCCAGCTGGGTCTGGGAAGACGGGCCTCGCCCGGCCCACACGGGGCCTGCCTGGGAACATGGCAGGGCCCCCACCAAAGAGGTCACAGCCTGCCAGGCTGCTGGGCCCCCCAGGAGAGATGGGAGCAGAGGCTCTGAGTGCCCACAGGAGGAGGGGAGGAGGCAAGCCAGCCAAGGAGGCGGCAAGAATGGACTTAAGCAGGAGGGGAGTGGTGGGGAGTTGGCACTGGACCAACTGGCTTCCTGCGTAGCTGGGAGAATTACTGGGAAACCGCTGGGCCAGGCTGAAATGTCAGGGCCAAAAGAGCAGTCGAGCGTGGGGGTGGGGATGTGGGTCACGGCCTGCTTGGGCCCAGGGGTGCTGGGTGGAGTCCCTGGCCCCAGCTCTGATGTCCCCACAGCCCTCCTCCAAGAGAGAGGTGGCTGCTGGCAAGGCAGGGACATTGGGCTTCCATTGCAGGAGACTGGGACGGTGCACTCCATCTGCCTGGCCCACCAGATGGCGGGGCAGGAGGCCAGCAGGCCCGCCCCTGCTTCCCAGCCAGACACTGGAGAATCCGGAATGGCCTCTCCTCTTCCCCAAGGAAGCAGCATGTTGCAGAGTGGAGGGCTTCCCTGCCCAGGGACCCACTCCTGGCAAGGCTGGAGCCACCCTACAGCACTTCTGTCACAGCTAAGGAGAGTCCTACCCTTCTTCATCTCCTTGTCCCAGTGACATTTCCTGGCCCCCAAATCCTTCCCACAGGGTTACACCAGCCAATCAAACTTGGACATCTCCTAGGTCACCTGTTCCTCCCCAGCCCGGTGACCCTCACCTGCATCCCCTGCCAATGTTTATTAAAAACTTCCTGTGCACTGGGCACCTCATGACAGTGGAACAAGGGAGGCATGGATGCCATACCCATTTTACAGACAAGGAAACTGAGGCTTAGAAAGAGGCTAGTCATACAGTAAGTGGCGGCACTCTGTGCAATAAATCAGCACATAATTTTCAAAGGCCCTGAATGCTATCAATTCCCCTGTAAATGAGACCGCACACCAAGACCACACTCAAAGGACACGAGCTGCCAGGCTGTGTCTCACATGGGACCAAAACTGAGCCAACCCTACAGGCCAAGGGACACCAGCCTAGCCTGGCTCTCCCACTTGTCAGCTACCGAATTAAGAGAATGTGAAATTGTTAGGGTTGTGAGCAACATGAAGCCTCCAGAAAGGCTGAAACCACGGAACACACCCCAGACTATCTTATTTTAAAAAATAAGAAAACATAAATAAATTAAAATATCAAACATACCAGGGGGGATTTAACACAATAGAAATTCTCGACATCCGTGACTATCCTATCACCACCTCCCTGGTTGAAAATTGTAAAATATGCTCCATGCAGAACTTGATGTGACCGTAGAAAAGCCATGTCTGCTGTTGTGAGGACCTAGGCAGGAGCCACGAAGTACTGGGACTTCCCGTCCCTAAGTGGTGAAACCCAAGCACGTCGGAAATTGTCCCTGACATGCCACTTCCCAACGAAGACTGCCTTATCTGTGCTTTGGGCACTCAAGGGCTCATTATACCATCCCTCTAATTTCAGGTGTGTTTTAAGATTTCCATCATCAAAAGCGGTTCTAAAAAAATGTTGTTTTCCATCCAAGACCCTCCCCACATCATTTGCTAGTCCTCATATCTGCACTGGCTGATTCGCTCAGCCTTGCCTGGGACCCAGAGTCATCCCCTCCCCGTCAGGCCTGCCTGGCACCTCCCATGCAGGAAGGGCAGGGGCAGCCCCAGGCCCTGGACTTTGGTCCCCCTGCTGGGGCAGGAGCAGCAATGTCATCTCTTTTGAGGAAGCTCTTTTATAGACAAGACCTTTTCTGCAGGAGGTGGCTGGGTGAGGCAGGGACACAAGAAAGTCTCTGTTCCCAATGTGCCCTCCTGACCCACCCCTGAGACCTCTGTCTCCGTGGTCCTGAGGCAGTGCCCTATGTCCCGCGGCAGAGGGAGCCCAGCCTTTAGGAAACAATAATTACACCATAGTGTCCCCAAGGCGTTAATCAGCAGGGCCAGACTTTGGGACTCACCATATCTTCTGGGGACCCCAGACCAGGAAGCAGGGGGGTGTCTCCTCCGCCTGTACATCCCAACTTGGGTCTTCACAATGGGGCATGTTCCTCTAGGACACAACTATCAAGTCTGCTGGGGGGGACAGGGTCTTTCTCCACCTGGCAGCTCCACACTTGTCTCCCCCACACACTGTCATTTAAGAGCCCCCCCAACCAAGGTGTCACCTCTCAAGTACTCAACTTCTATCTCTGCCTTCCACAGCCCCCTCACCGCCCCACCACCCCACAGCCTCTCCTTTTCAACTGAAGGAGTTTGAATCCTGCCTTCACTGGGTGCAAGCTCTGTGGCCTTTGTTAAGTGTCTTAACCTCTCTGGGTCTCCCTTTTATCTCAAGTATACTGGGCATGGCCTGGCTGAGCTGTTATAAGGGATAAAAGGAACAAATGCATAAAGCCCAGGAGATGGTGGCATCCTGCCTGAGATTGAGAACCTGCTCAACAAATAGCCGTTTTCAATGTTAGAGGAAAAATAAAAAAGCCACTGCCGGCCACGGAACCCTGCCCAAGGCTGGGGCCCAGCCTCTGAGATTCTCCTGCCTTGTCCTTCTGACACACACAAGGTTGTCTTTACACCTTGTGCTGGGTGGAAGTGTGTCCCCAGAAAATTCATGTCCACCCAGGACCTCAGAAAGTGACCTTATTTGGAAACAGGGTCTTTGCAGATATAATTAGTTAAGATGAGGTCATACTGGATTAGGCTGAACCCTAAATCCAGTGACTGATGTCCTTATAAGAAGAGGAGACACACAGAGACACAGCCATGTGAAGACAGAGGCAGAAGCCAGAGCAATGCGCCTGAAAGTCACGGATGCCAAGGACTGCCGGTAGTCCCAGAAGCAGGCAGGCAGAGGATGACAGGCAAGGAACAGGCTCCCTCATGGCCCCCAGAAAGAACCAGCCTGCTGACACCTTTGTTTAGACTTTTGGCCTCCAGAGCCAGGAGAGAATAAAGCCCTATTGCTTTCAGCCACCAGCGATGGTCACGTGTGCGAGGCAGGGGCAGGAGCTTGACACAGGCCCCAGTGGGACAGGCTCTGGGAGACCCCAGGACTCACTTCTCCCGGAAGGTCTCTTTCTCCTGCTCACTCCACATGTTCATGACCTGGCGGTCTTTGTACACCTTCATAGGGTCGTCCATGAGCCCATTCATGTTTATGAACTTGATGCGCTGCTGGTCAGCGTCGTACAGCATCGGTGGGATCACGGCCAGCTGGCGCATCTGCTTCTCCAGGTTCTGGGGGGACACAGAAGGGACAGAGGGCCAGGGTCAAAGTGTGCAGGCGCATGAGGGGGTGAGGTCCTCAGGCCAGCACTGGGGACCCAGAGGAGGAAGGTATGGAGTGGATGAACAGCCTCAGCTTCTGAGCCAGAGTGAAAAACACGAAACCAAAGAGAATGAGCTGGGGAATGGGGGAGAGAGAATTTAAAAGCAGCCCCGACAGGTTTATGGTGGGCAGGGCTGTAAATTAAATGCAAAGAGCAGCAGCCGTGCCTTATCTGCAGCGGGAGGGGAGCCATGAATCTTCCCCCCTGGAAATGCAAGCGCCATAAAACACTGCAGGGAAGATGTTCAACCCAGCTGGGCCCAGCTGGCTGGGGAGGGGGTGCCCCCATTACCCAGGCTCAGAGGGCACCAGGCTCAGGAGGGGAGGGGTGGCAGCCAGGGACATGGAGAGCGTCAGGCTCCTTACCAGCCCTCCCCACGCCCAGTCCCTGCATCCAGCTCCTTCCACACGCCCACCTGGGATGCAGCCCGCCCACCCCACGTGGCAGGAGTCAGGCGCTGGCTCCTAATGCATCAGGATGACTATTAAGAGGCTCTGAGCCACCACTCAGCTGGGCTCATTTCCCCAAATCTCTACAGCCCGCCAATTACTGGCGATTAATTACCCATCTTCGGAGGCGCGGCCAAGGTCAGCTAGTTCAAGGGATCTGACTGCCAGGGTGCCCACCCCCAGCCTCTGTAGTCCATGTTCAGGACTCCCAGCCAGGGGCCACAGCAGGGGGTGCATAGCTCTGACCCGAGGGTGGGAGAAGAGCACCCACCTCCCAGGGGCCTGAGTCACCCTAAACTTGGAGCAATCTCGCAGTCCACAACCTCTGACCTTCCTTGGCTGTCCCAGAGACACAGTGACGGCAGGACCCAAGGCATGACCAAGGCAAGAATCCTCCCTAGAGGGACCCCGGCCCCACCCTTTTGTAGGCATTCTGTCTCTCCCAGGCCGGGCATGTGCTCTCCTGCCCAGGGGATTGTGGTGTCTCCCACCTACCTAACACCTTCTCCCCCACACCCCAAGAATCTCAGGACTGACTGAGGAAGTTTCTGTCCTAAATTTCATGACAGCCCAGATGCCGCATACCCTTGTCTGTCAGGCCAGAAATGCTCAGAAGAGGGCCACCTGTCCATTGTGGGACATCCACAGTATTGGCAGGGCCAAGAGCTGACACAGACTCAGCCACAGCACTGCCTGGCATATAGGGCCAGGCCCCGTGTCTATGGGCAATGGCTTCCTGATTTCTGCTTTCTGTCCGCCGGAGGTTGTTGGAAATAAGGATATCCTCATGAGAAATTTCAGAATGAAAAGAAAATTAAAAAAAAATTTTTTGAGACAGAGTCTCACTTTGTCACCCTTGGTAGAGTGCTATGGTGTCATAGCTCACAGCAACCTCAAACTCTTAGGGCTCAAGTGATCCTCTTGCCTCAGCCTCCCAAGTAGCTGGGACTACAGGCGCCTGCCACAATGCCCGGCTCTTTCTGGAAACGCGGTCTCACTCTGGCTCAGGCTGGTCTCAAACTCCTGAGCTCAAGCACTCTACCGGCCTTGGCTTCCCAGAGTGTTAGGATTATAGGCGTAAGTGACCGCAAAGGACTGAGACAAGGGAATCACTTGAGCCTAAGAGTTTGAGCTTGCTGGGAACCTTGACAACACAGCCCTCTACTGAGGGTGAGAAAGTGAGAATCTGTCTCAAAAAAAAAAAAGTTTTTTTTCCAATGGCCCAAAAGTCTTTGAATCACACAGGGAGCTTAGTAAAAATGCAGATTCCAGGGCTCTGCCTCAGACCAGCTGAATCAGAATCCCTGGTGGGAAACTACAATTTAAAACAGCTGCCCCGGCTCGGCACCTGTGGCTCAACGGGCTAAGGCGCCAGCCAAGTACACCTGAGCTGGCGGGTTCGAATCCAGCCTGGGCCCGCCAAACAACAATGACGGCTGCAACCAAAAAATGGCTGGGTGTTGTGGCGGGCGCCTGTAGTCCCAGCTACTTGGGAGGCGGAGGCAAGAGACTCGCTTGAGCCCAGGAATTGGAGGTTGCTGTGAGCTGTGATGCCACAGCATTCTATCCAGGGTGACGGCTTGAGGCTCTGTCTCAAAAAAAAAAAAAAAAAGAAAGAAAGAAAAGAAAAGAAAGCTTCTCCCAACTCCTCTCCAGCAAATCAACAGACCACCGTTCTTGCTACCATTTTAATACCTCTTATCCATCTCCTGATGCTCAAAGGATGGTTTTTCTCCTGCTCCAGATTTCTAGGGGCAGATCATTCTTGGGTCTCACTGTTCCCAAATCTCAAACTTACAAATAATACAGGGTAGACCTGAAGTCAAGACTTTCTGAAACCTGCCCTCTGTGAACATCAATTCATTCCCTGTGGCTTCCCCAGGCCCTTCCTTCATTGGAAAAACCATCTTCTTGTTTTGCAAGAAAATGTTATGGGATGGTAAGATGACCTAAACTTGGCCGTGAGTGACCCCCCTTGATTCCAACAATGTAGAGTCCTCAGATGGCACTTGCCCTCCCAAAGGAAAACTCGTTTAGGCCCCATGAAAACAGGTGATTCTCCTCCACATCGTCCTCACTTCCAGTTCAAAATGGCCCCGAATTACATCATCTCTCCTGGTTTCACATAGCAACTCCCATCCTGCTATCACACAAAATACTGCTCCAGGCTTCCATTTTTCTGGTACGTTCTCTCTCCCCCAACACACATGTGCACATGCCCCTTCCCACTGAAGCATTTAGAACCTCCATTCTAAAATTTTAAAAAACCTCTTTTATTTTCCCAACATGTAATCACAACCACATTCTGCTGACCTATCCCATCTGCACTTCTTCTTTTTTTTTTTTTTTTTTTTATGAGACCGAATATTACTTTTTCACCCACAGTAGAGTGCACTAGTGTCACAGCTCACAGCAATCTCAAACTCTTGGTCTCAAGCAATCCTCTTGCCTCAGCCTTGCAAGTAGCTGAGACCACAGGTGCCCAGCACAATGCCCAGCTACTTTTTTTAGAGACACACAGCACTCTACTGAGGATGACAAAGTGAGACACTGTCTCCCTTTCCAAAAAAATGAATATTACATTGTATTATTCACACTACTCTGAATTTGCTTTCTAAATTCAAAAATAAGTCATAAAAATATTTCTTGGTCAATAAACACAAGTTTCACCCATCTTTAAAATTTTTTAATTTAGTTTTTCTATTCTTTTTTTTTTGAGACAGAACCTCAAGCTGTCACCCTGGATAGAGTGCTGTGACATCACAGCTCACAGCAACCTCCAATTCCTGGGCTCAAGCAAGTCTCTTGCCTCCACCTCCCAAGTAGCTGGGACTACAGGCGCCCACCACAACGCCCGGCCATTTTTTGGTTGCAGCCGTCATTGTTGTTTGGCGGGCCGGAGCTGGATTCGAACCTCCCAGCTCAGGTGTACGTGGCTGGCGCCTTAGCCTGTTGAGCCACAGGCGCCAAGCCAACAGTTAATTTTTTTAAGAGTTTTATGACCAGAAATTTCAAATGACTATCCTATGTTATTGTCCCTTTCGAGAATGATATTGGTGATTTTTTATACTAAAATCACAGCAATAGACACTATTCTCTAAAATATTAACGACAATTTTATATCCTTCAGTCAGCCAATAATGATGACTCTAGCAACACAATGCTATATTAATATTCATATAAGTGCTAATGAGAGCAGTTACTGTCTGTCAAGTTTTTGAGCACTGTTATAGTCATTTCATTCTACCTTCCTAGTTAATCTTCATAGTGTTCCTGAAGTTCGGCATTATTATCTCGATTTTATTAATGAGGAAACAGAGGCTTAAAGAGGTTAAGTCATTTGGCTGAGGTCACACAGTTTGTAAGAAGCCAAACTGAGATTTCAATTTAGGTTTCGTTAGTCCGAGTTCTGCAGCTTTTCTATAATCACATAAATACCTTTTCCTCTAACGTGTTGTTATGTTCGTATTGTAATAGGCCAGGTGGGTCGTGAGAGTGACTGGTGTGTATGTCAGGGGAAGAGAGAGGACACAGGCCTTGTGACCAGAAGAGGAACAATTGAGAACCACTGAATTAAACCACAGTCAGAGGCCAGCAGTGCTGTGAGCTAGGCATTACGCACATCGGTTTCCACTTTGCAGTTGCTGGTTATCCAGTAACAGTAGACAAAGTTCAAGAACAGATTAAGGTCAAATAAAGCAGCAAAATGTTAGCTGTCAGTTCTGTTCAACTCAGTGACGGGAGATGTGAGTTACATTACAGGGTGGTCCACTTAGCTGGAGAAACAAAAGTGTGGTGCAGAATTGAGGCTGGCCACCAGGCATCCATCTCTTCCTGTGATGAGGGAAAGGGCATTATTGACAGCAACAAGCAAGACCTACAGCTGAGAGACAGTTCTCAGTGAAATCTTTTATTCCTGCAAATACCCGGTTTGCAATGCAAAGGACAAACGTCCCCCAATTCATTCGGCTGCCTTTATAGCAGTGGAAGAATGTGATTTTAAGCAGAAAAACCAACGTGTTTAAGGCATATGGTTTGGGCTCTCCACACTTTGCTGTAAACATAGCAGCGTTCATAAATGCAGCTGGAATGAATAAAATCCCCAGCCCGAGACGCTGAGTGTAACGATGCCACTTCCTTGCAGAATCACCATCACTCCTGGCCCCCTCCCCCCCGTGCATCTCTAGGTTCATTCTTCCATCTCCTTGCTAGTTACTCACTCAATGGTTTACTTTACTCAGTAAGTCCCCATCAGACCTCTGTGCTGGGCCCCAGGCCAGTGCCAGGCATAGAAAGGTGACCTGACAAGGGCAAAGCCATCTGCGGCTCCCTTTTTCGAGGAGTTGAATCACATACCTCGTGTGTCCTCAGCAGCACCTGGTGACACGGCACCTTTGTCTCCCAAGCCCACAACGGACACTCGATTTTTTGGGACAGCCTGAATTCACCCTCTGTAACCCTCCAGGTTTCTGCTTCACAGTCTTGCTACAGGCAAGGGCGGCTTTGGAATCTAAACTCCAGATTCGAATCTCAGTCGTGCCCCCTCCTTAGCTTTTAACTTCTCTAGGGCCAGTTTCATCGTCTACCAAATGGGGAGGGGGGTAAAAATTAATTAATAGGAACATGAACAGCAGAAAAAGAAAATGCAGTGACATCTGTTGGCACACACCTGCCTTAGAGCCCCCTCGAGGACGAATGGGCGTGTTACTTTAACAGACACATGCGCAGCATTCACTGTGGGCCGGGCACTATTGTTGGTGTGTCCACAACAGAGAAGATGGAGGTGCAGACAGTTTTAGGAGAGTTCTTCCACATGGGGTAGTAGGGAAGCTATACCAAGGAGGCAGGTGTTGAAGGAGGTGGAGGAGTAAGCCAGGTGCAGTTAGGGGGTGTCTGTTGTTCCTGACTGAGGGAACGGTGTGCAATCACCACGGGACCCAGACAGGAAACCTCATTTGGAAGTGGAGCAGTTTCCCAACCCCCCCCCCCCAGATCTCATCCTTCCCCGTCATTCCAGGATTCACTGCCCCTAGCTGCATTTCTGGGCTGACTTCTCTCAAACCAAGGAACGTCACTGCTCATCAGGCCCAGGTCAGAAGTACAGGGTTGTTGCTCACAGCCTTGGGAGCAGCTCTTGACTTGTGACTCTTAGGAAGTGGTATACAGACTAATTCCTCCCTCACCCTTTGGGTATAATAATTCTGAAAAGTGAGTTTTATTCTGCTTGGTGGAGTTTCCCAGAAGCCATACTCTGCAAAATAATTTCAGGAGGTTTATTCTGAGCCAAGTGTGAGGGCCAGGATGCGGAGCAACGCCCCAAAAGCCCTAAGCAAGTGGACTTGAAGCGTGGGGTTACAGTTGGGTTTTGTACATTTTATGGAGACAGGGATTACAGGTGACATCATTAAGTCAATACACAGAAAACATACATTGGTTTGGCCCCAAAAGGCCGGACATCTGGGAGTGGGTTTAAAAATTCTTCAGCCGGCAATTGGCTAAATGTTAGGTTCAGTCTAAAGGACCCTGAGCCAGTGAAAAGGAATGCTTAAAAGAAAGGGTCTGTTAGTTAGAGGCAAAGTGCCAGACAGACCCAGGTGGTCTGTTGTGTATTTTGAGGACCAGCAGGTAGGTTTTGCATAGGGTAGGCCCATTAGTGAGTCAAAAGGACATCTCTGAGAGGGGACGGGGCGTGATGAGGCCTGTCTGATGTCCTTTCTTGTGGCTAGCAACTCAGTTTTAGTAACCCCTTGGCCAAGAGAGGTTCCAATCACTCTGTCGCTGAGGGGGGGGCCTGAAGATTTTATTTTAGTTCGTAGAATATACATGCTTGTCTTCTTTGTGTCACCTGCTCTCTCCCTGGCAGTGTTCCTTGAATCTCCCAAGTCAGTTACTAGCCCTGGAATCCCTATTTCAGCATCTGCTTTAGGGCAACTCACTCAAAGACAGGAAATACCTTCCCAGCTTGGTTTCCAGGAGGAGCACAAGCCTCTTTCAACATCTTTGATCTTTATAGACACTTTCTCTGTGATCTGACAAATCAGCCATCAGCGTGTTTTGAACTATGCCTTTATTAAACCTACAGGAATCGAGTCCTGTAAGACAGGAATACACAGCCCATCCCAGGATTTGACACCTTGCTGGAAGAAGTTAGTACCTACAAAGGCAGTTTAGCTCTTTCTGGAAAGAAATAGGGCATAAGTTGCATTGATTTTACTATGTTACTTTTTCAAATGGGAACATGAAAGTTCTGCTGTTCCTTTAGGGCAGTGGTTCTCAACCTGTGGGTCATGACCCCTTTTTTTCTTTTTTTTTTTTCTTTTTATTAAATCATAGCTGTGTACATTAATGTAATCCATGGGATACAATGTGCTGGTTTCATACACAATCTGAAATATTTTCATCAAACTGGTTAACATAGCCTTCGTGGCATTTTCTTAGTTATTGCGTTAAGACCTTTATATTCTGAATTTAGTAAGCTTCACCTGTACCCTTCTAAGATGCACTGTAGTTGTGGTCCCACCAATTACCCTCCCTCCACCCATCCTCCCCGTTCCCCTTCCCTCCCTTGCCCCTTTCCTCATCCAATGTACTCAGCCCTACTGTGAAACTAATTTGTAGCTTTCATATGAAGGCTATAACCCAATTATAGCACAAGAATAGGGGGAAAGCGACCCCTTTTTTGTTTTAATTTTTATTGAATCATAATTGTGTACATTAGTGCAATCATGGGACACAATGTGCTGACTTCATATACAATCTGAAATATTTTCATCAAACTGTTTAACATAGCCTTCATGGCATTTTCTTAATCACTATATGAAGACATTTGTATTCTGCATTTAGTAAAGCAACCCCTTTTTAACAATGAAAATACATCGCGGCATGAGGAAGGTTGAGAACCACTGCTTTAGGGGAACTCGTGGACTAAAGGGTTCAAGGAGTTATAATCAACCTTTTTATAACATCTAAAACAAAGGCCATTTGCAAACAATAAAAATGAGAGTGTGAGGCTCGGCGCCTGTGGCTCAACGGGCTAAGGCGCCAGCCATGTACACCTGAGCTGGCGGGTTCGAATCCAGCCCTGGCCCGCCAAACAACAACAACACTGCAACCAAAAAATAGTCAGGCGTTGTGGCGGGTGCCTGTAGTCCCAGCTACTTGGGAGGCAGAGGCAGGAGACTCACTTGAGCCCAGGAATTGGAGGCTGCTGTGAGCTGTGATGGCACAGCACTCTACACAGGGTGACAGCTTGAGGCTCTGTCTCAAAAAAAAAAAATGAGAATGTGTGTCATTTGAGTATGGGCGATATGTCAATCTATCACCCAGCATGATACTTACTTCTCACAAACACCCTCATTTTACCCCTGAGAGTCAAAGGAACTAACCCAGAGGGGTTTGAACCCAGGCCTTTCTGACTTCACAACACCTGTGTCTTTCTCGGTTTCTACCCATTGTCTCTTGATAAAGCCCCTTGCTTGGGACTTGGTTATAATGTATAGACACTGACCAGCAAAAGAACCAAAAGCATCTGTGCTTTAACCTGTGGTTTTAGAAGCAAGAGACAAACAGAGCGAAACTCAGGCCTAAGCTTCAACTCAGGTGTTGTTTTGTTTTGTGGAAAAGAAGGAACCACAAGCCACAGCCTGGCACAAAGGTGACACTAATTTGTTCAATAAGAAGAATAACAATTGAAAAGAGACAGGGAGGAGGCACGTGGGCCTGAGAGTTTTAACTTAAATAAAGGAGAGCGCGGTAAAAGCACGCCCATTGGTGTTGATGTCGCTGCCTTTTTTAGTAGAATCATAGACCCTTCCCACATGACAGCTCCTACCCATGAGGCAGTGGGGCCGAGGGATTTGTGGAGCTGGAAATAGAACCTACATCTTTTGACTGCCAAGTGCAGCCCTGTCTGGTAGACGGAGATACCATCTCATTTACTACGCTTCCCTTCCCATCCTCTGCCGACTTTTTTCCTCTGCCTCCGCCCTTTCTGTGCAAACCCTTCCTAACAAGCTCTTAGTTAGCTAAATTACAGAACAAAGCCAGCTTCCTGCTAACCCCTTTGGACTTCAATTACAGACACATTCAAATGTGTTCCCTGCTGCACGCCCTCGGCACTAAATAGCACATAAGCACTTTAGCAATGCTTAATGTAAACGTGTTGAAAAATGTACATTATTTTTCATGGACTTTAAATTGGATAAATGCTCACTGAAAAGAATAAAATGAATCGGTGTGGGAGAGAGCATTAAAGAGCAAGAGAAAGAGGAGAGCCGGGAAAGGCATGTGGTTTCTAAATGCAGATCGGCGAATTTCTCTTTGTGTCCGTCATTTGGTTTATACTGCTGGAATGTTCTTGGGGACATTGTACATATTAATGAAAGGAGGTTTGTTAAGCCAGTGTGCAAGTCCTAGTGGGAAAATATCGACTTGGAGATCCGTCTCCGACTTACTACTTATATGCTAGCTGTGTGACTTTGAACAAGGGGCTTTGCCTCGTTCGAGCCTCAGTTTTTTCATCTGTAAGACAAGAGAAATCATACCAAGCTCATGTGGTTGTTGGGATATTTATGTCACATTTATGCATCCTGCAAAGTTTCTGGTCAGTCTCTGTTATTTTTCCAAATAAGTAAAGCTGCTGATCTTATTTGAATAGAACTGTACTTTTCTCCTTGGTAATTATGAGTCTGCTATTTTTTTTTTTTTTGAGACAGAGCCTCAAGCTGTCACTCTGGATAGAGTGCTGTGGCATCACAGCTCACAGCAACCTCCAATTCCTGGGCTCAAGCGAGTCTCCTGCCTCCGCCTCCCAAGTAGCTGGAACTACAGGCACCCGCCACAAC
>CAUYRH010109393.1:0-10612 GCA_963574655.1 Perodicticus potto | reverse complement strand
AAGCGAGTCTCTTGCCTCTGTCTCCCAAGTAGCTGGGACTACAGGCGCCCGCCACAACGCCCGGCCATTTTTTGGTTGCAGCCGTCATTGTTGTTTGGCAGGCCCGGGCTGGATTCGAACCCGCCAGCTCAGGTGTACGTGGCTGAAGCCTTAGCCCGTTGAGCCACAGGCGCCGAGCCTATTTCATTACCTTTCTAAAGGTATTTTTTATTAGATTTTATTCAATTGTAAAAAGCTGTACTGGGGAAGTCTACTAAGATGTGTTCATGTTTGAACTCTTTTCTTTTTAAACATGCTTTCCTATCTGGAAAGATAAAAAGAAACATAACAATGGTGGCTTCTGGATCGTAGGAGTGGGGTATTAGTAGAGAGGGGATTTTTCAATAATTAATTCAGCAGATACTTTTTATTTTATTTTGTTTTATTTTTGAAATTGAGTCTCATTCTGTTGCCCAGGCTAAGAGTTCCATAGCGTAAGCCTACTCATAGCAACATCAAACTCCTAGGTTCAAGTGATGCTCCTGCCTCAGCCTCCTGGTAGCTAGGACTACAGGCACCAGCCACAGTGTCAGTCTGGTCTCAAACTCCTGAGCTCAAGCAATCTTCCTGCCTCAGCCTCCCTCTCAAGAATGCTAGGATTACAGGCATGCACCATGATGCCTTGCCGTTTAGCAAATATTTTTAAAGTGCACATTCTGTGCTAGATCCTGTGGAAAGTGTTGGGTGTATAGTGGTGACCGAGGCACACATGGTTCCTATCTTTGACAATCTTAGTGGAAGAGCCAGGCCTTTACTGTATACATATATAAATACATATGCACACCTTTGTATTTATGTATGCATCATGATAAATGATACAAAGGCAAGGCAAGGATGCTATGAAAAAAAATTGCAATACAGAACTAATTTAATTTGGGGAGGCAGGCAGCCTCTCAGAGGAAGAAATATTTGAGCTGAAACTTAAAGGGTGAGAGTTCTCTAGGCAAGAAGTAGAGAAAAGCATTCCTGGTGGAGGCACCAGCATGTGCACCCTGAGACAGTAAAGATTTTTACTTACTAGAAGAACTGAAAGAAGACTACTGAAATAGAGAGGGAAGCAGAGGACATGGGATGAAGATGGAGAGAAATGGACAGGTCAGATCAGACGTGGTAGAAGGTGTAGTAGTTTAGATTTTGTTTTCAAATACAAAGGGAAATTATTGAAGGATTTTTAAGCAGAGAATATGTTTGTTTATTTCCTAAAGACCTCACTGGTAGCTGGAGAGAAGGATGAGTAGAAAATGGCCTAAAGCAATAAGAAGTAATTGAGGTGAGAGATGGGGGTGAGTTGGACTAGGGACAACTTCTTAGAAGGCTTAGTTCTGTTTTTTAAGGAGCCTAATACAAACGAAATTTTCAAGGAAGTGATTTTTTTATGGTTGTCAATTAAAAAGAAAAGTTATGAATAATCACAGATTTGAAATTCTGTATTCATTTCTCTAAAATCAGCTTGATTTATGAGAGAGTTATTATTGTTTGACATTTTAATTTTTCTAGTTTCTGATATAGATGCTTTATTTTGTACAAATGGCCCTACAGTAGAATATTTACTATTCTTTCTGTCAGAAAATACTTTTAACCAAACCCATGAATGTTCAAATTATAATCATGTTGAGTTAATAATTTTTAACATATTAGAATGCATTTTTAGAGAGCTATTTATTGTAAAGCACTTGGGTATTATACTCTGTGTGTTAGCTTGGTTTTTTTTTGTTCTATACATGTGTATATATGTGTTTGCATTCCTGTGGAAACCTGAAAATGGTGGTATGTGTTTAAATATTATCTTATTTTTAGTTTATTCACATCAGTATATATTTTTATATAAGTATCTTACACAATTGATTGAAGAAAAACACAATCAGATTTGGTCTGGTGGGTCAATATGCAAAGTCTGTAAATTTATATTCTTACAAATAGTTTGCTTTAAAATTGAAGGGAGAGATTAAATGTAGTGTGAAGTGTTATACATAATCCAGGCAGAGTATAATTAGCAAAGGATAGTAGAAATGCTATTTGTTAAAACCTGAATTGTAACAGTCAATTAATTTCCTCACAACAGGAAATAGCAAAGCAGTTAATAAACATCATCTGTCTAAAATGGTGTTAAAGCAGGTTAAAGAATGACAGATGTGGAAAACAATATTCAATAGTGTTTGATTGGGATATCTTTTGTAGTTTTTAAAATATATCAGTCAGTTTATTTCAATAAGCTTTCTAAAGTCATGTTAGTTAATACTTTCCTCTTATATGTGTATGGGATTAAAAAATCTTTTAGACGTGGGATTCTCCTACTTTAGACAAAGTGAATCCAAAGGAAAGAGTTTATTCATAATTAAAGGAAGTAAGATAACATGTATTTTATTCCATTCTGCATTTTTTCTTTTTTTTTTATTCTGCATTTTTTCATTTAAAAAAATTCTTAAATTTATGTAACCTACAATTATCCATTTTTTAACAATTTGCAATGTTGTGAAATCATCACCACTGTCTATTTCTAAATCATTTTTATCACTCCACACAGAAACAGTTTTTTTTTTTAATAGTTGCCTTTTATTTTTAGTACCTATTACGCCATGAATTCATAGGGAAAAGGTTCCAGCAGCTCAGGGAGGTGCCTTTCCATTGAATGTGACAATGCTTGCTATGCCTATCATGCATGAATTCATGGGAATAGATTCCAGCACCTTATATTCCTGTCCATTGGTTCTCTTGGTTCTCCTGTGTGCTATGCTGTATACCTATTATGCCATGAATTCATAGGAAATGGGTTCCAGGAACTCAGGCTCTTTTCCACTGGTTCTCACAAAGTGGGCTTCTCTGGGTGGAGCAGGCTGGCACTGCAGATGAATCCAGATACCTTTTGCTTTGGCTTCCTTCTTTTTCTGATCATTTTCCTTCACATGTTTCAGGAAGCTGTCTCTGCTCCTTGAGTGCTTAATATGCTCAATATGAACACTAACCCTTTTGGCAAGAATCTTGTCCTTAACTTATTTATTTACAGCAATGCTAACAGCATGCTGAGTAACATTGTAGACTCTTCCAGTTTGGCCATGGTAACATCTCATCTGTGTAGCATGCCTTTTTGAATAGTGCACTTTCCCTTGATGTCTACAATATCCTCTTTCTTGAGGATTTGCATGTGTATGGCCAAAGGAACAACTCTATTATTTTCTAAAAGGCCTAGAGAACATGTGTTGGGTGCTTCTCCCCTTTCCTTTCTGTTCGTCATTTTGGTGAATTACTGGAAGATGGCGTCTCTGGCCAAAAGGCAGAAACAGTTTTTTTTTTTTTTTTTTTTGAGACAGAGTCTCACTCTGTTGCCCTCGGTAGAGTGCTGTAGCGTCACAGCTCACAGCAACCTCAAACTCTTGGGCTTAGGTGATTCTCTTGCCTCAGCCTCTCAATTAGTTGGGACTACAGGTGCCTGCCACAATGCCCAGCTATTTTTTTGGTGCCGTTCTCACTGTTGCTTTAACTGGCCTGGGCTGGGTTCGAACCTGCCAGCCTTGGTGTATGTGGCTGGTGCCCTCCCCACTGAGCTATGGGCACCACCAGCAGAAACAATTTTTTAAATAAAATCTTTGAGATTTAACTCACATGCTGTAACGTTGATTTGATGTGTACAGTTCAATGGCTTTTAATGTGTTCAGAGTAGTCAGTTTTAGAACATTTTTCTTAACCCAAAAAGAAATCTTTGTACCCCATTAGCAGTTACTCACTATTTTCCCGGACTCCTCTTTCCCCTAGCCCTCCTCACCCACTAATCTATTCTGTCTCTATAGATTTGCCTATTCTGGACATTTCATATAAATTAAATTGTACGATATGCATTTTTTTGTTACTGGCTTCTTTTACTTTTATGTTTTCAAGATCTATCCATGATGGAGCATTTGTCATTATTCACTCATTTTTGTTGTTGAATAGTATTCCATTGTATGGCTACATCACATGTTAGCTATCTGTTCATCAATTCAGTTGATGGACATTTAGGTTGTATTGGCTTTTATGAATAATGCTGCTATGAACATTCATATACAGGTTTTTATATAGGCATATATTTTCATTTCTTTTGAGTGTATTACTAGGAGTGCAATTGATAGGTTATATGGTAATTCTATGTTTAACTATTTGAAGAATTGCCAGGCTGTTTTGCAAAGGGATTGTCCCATTTTATAGCCCCACCAGCAGTGTATGACAGTTCCAGTATTTCCATTTCCTGGCCAATATTGTTACTGTCGTTTTTGATTATAGTCATGGTAGTGAGTATAAAGCGGTGTGTCAATTTGGTTTTGATTTGCATTTACCTGATGGCTAATGTTGAGCATCTTTTCACATGCTTATTGGCTATTTATTTATTTTGATCAGATGTCAGATCTTTTGCTTATTTTTTTAAAGGGTTATTTGTCTTTTTATTATTGAATTGTAGGTGTTCTTTATATATTCTAGATACAGCCATTTATCAGATACATAATTTGAAAGTGTTTTTTTCCTATTCTGTAGGTTGTCTTTTCATAATACAGTTGACCCTTGAACAATGTGGGGGTTAGAGGACCAGTTGAAAATCTGGGGAACTTTCAACTCCTTCAAAATTTAACTATTCGGCTCGACGCCTGTGGCTCAACGGGCTAAGGCGCCAGCCACGTACACCTGAGCTGGCGGGTTCGAATCCAGTCCGGGCCCGCCAAACAACAATGACGGCTGCAACCAAAAAAAAAAAAAAATGGCCGGGCGTTGTGGCGGGCGCCTGTAGTCCCAGCTACTTGGGAGGCGGAGGCAGGAGACTCGCTTGAGCCCAGGAATTGGAGGTTGCTGTGAGCTGTGATGCACGGCACTCTATCCAGGGTGACAGCTTGAGGCTCTGTCTCAAAAAAAAAAAAAAAATTTAACTATTAATAATCTACTGATGACCAAAACCTTATGGATAACAGTTAACACATATTTTGCATGTTACATGTGCTATATGCTGTATTCTTACAATAAAGTAAGCTAGAAAAGAGAAAAGAATATGATTAAGAAAATTATAAGAAAGAGAAACTACACTTACTATTCATTAAGTGGAAGTGGAACATCATAAAGGGTCTTTATCACCGAGGCAGGTGGATTGCCTGAGCTCAGGACCAACCCGAGCAAGAGCGAGAACCTGTCTCTAAAACTAGCCAGGTGTTGTGGCAGGTGCCTGTAGTCCCAGCTACTTGGAAGGCTGAGATGAGTAGAAAGCTTTGCCCAAGAGTTTGAGGTTGCTGTGAGCTGCGACGCCACAGCATTCTACCAAGGGCGACAAAGTGAGACTCTGTCTCAAAAAAATAAAACAAAATATAAAAATAAAGGGTCTTCCTCAGGAAGAGGAAGAAGAGAAGGGGGTTGGTCTCGCTGTCTCAGGGGTGACAGCGGTGGACAAAAATTCGTATGTAAGTGGATCTTCACAGTTCAAACCTGTGTTGTTCAAGGGTCAACTGTACTTAATTTTTGAGATTCAACTACTTCTTCTTTTGGTGTCTAATTAAACCATGGTTTTATTTTGGGAAATTTAGAACTCCTTATGGCGGTTGTTCTCAACCTTCTTAATGCTACAACCCTCTAATACAGTTCCTGTGGGCCGCGACAGGACCCAGTTGAGAACCGCTGCCTTATGGTATGAACCTATTAGTGACAAACTGAGAAAAGTCTCTGTGCAACCAAAGTCTATATCCTATCCCTTTGCTCTGTGCAGTAGAATTTAGGAAGCATTTATTTTGGTATCTGCTAATGTGCTAGACACTGTGATTTCTGGGAATATAAAATGGAATGCATTCTCAGTAAGCTTATAGTCTAATGGACAGGTCAGAAAGAGTTGAGTTCCTAGGGAAAGCACTGTCTCTTTACAAACCAATAAAGTTTATTATATTACATTTGTGATATAAACTTGCAGGAAGTTGAGGAAGACTTGAATATCACTGAGTGTACTTCACTTCATGGCCTGTAAAAACTAGTCTAGGGCAGTGACAAATGCTCTGTTTCCCCACGTTTTCCACTGCCTCGTATTGAAGTTCTTCGCTTAGTCTCTCTTGGGCCTTGGAAGCTTATGTTGGATCATTATTCTTGTCATTTTGGCGGCTGTTTCTTTGTCCTACTTGCTCAAGTCTTTCTGGCACCAAGACCTACCTTAAGGCATCTCATTACTGGTGTCTTTCTAATAACTGATGATCTTTTTTTCTTTAGTTAGTGTAGTGCTATTGAACCTTAATTATGTCTTACCTAATAGTCTCATATCTGAGTGCTTAGTTGCCTTCATAGTTTGCATATGCGTCATGGAGTTTGGACTGTTTATTTCTTTGGGATATTGCTTGTGGAACTCACCAGAAGAAACATGGTAAAAGCAAGTGTTCTGTTCTAACTTTGCAAAAGCAATTGAGAAAGTGATGGAAACATTGTCTAGGCCAAATCAGAACAAACAGATATAGGAGTTGATACAGTTAATCAAGCTGATATGTTAAGTTAAAGGCAAAGAAGATATATAAATTCAAAATTGCATTGTAGGCAATTGGAAAAGTTTCCTTCTCTTGCTCCTCAGGTTTTTCATGAGATATACGCAGTTTTAGTACGCTAACTTGGAACTCCCTTAGGTTTAAAGTTTTTCATTTCGCACATGTTGCCTAAATATGTGCACAAAGTTCTTTCTTTAGCTACTGGCCTAAGAAAAGCCTCTTGTGAATGCTTATCACCTTGTAAAGTAGTTACCAGAGCTATAGTAAAATTTGTCTGCAAATGAAAAGGCTTTGAGTTCCCTCGAGGAAGAATAAAACACATATGAGACAAACAGCAGCAACTAAAATTATCTGGTGTAGAAAGTGGCAGAATGCCAGCCAAATGCCCTGTCCCTCAAATGTTTCACACCTTTATCTTCATTCCCTAAAAAGGCCACCTTGTTTAAAGACCTTCACACACAACTTGGAAATGTCTCTTTATTTGGTGTAGTTTGTACCAACATTTCCCTTGCTTATTGCTATCAGGTATTCAGGCTCTCTCTCTATATATACTGTATTCAGGTACTATAGATTTAAAAGACTTTTTAAATGTTTATATTCCTTTTTAGTGGTATGTATGTTTGTGTAAGAGAGCACATTTGTATGTGTTAATTGTTACTGCAAGTTATTGCCATGCTTGTTTTAGGTACTTCATATATCTAATTAGAATTTTGTTGATTGTTAAGTAGGTAAATGGCTTTCAATCGCATGGTGAGAAATAGTAATGAAATACTTAAATTAGCCACTAGGCCATGAAGACTTTTTGCTAAATAATAAGAGGGAAGGGATTAATAAATTCTCTATTGTTGTGGAGTTGACATAGGAGAACAACCATATTATGTAGTGATGTTTTGATATCTGTCCTAGGGCAGGGGAAATTCTAACTCTGTCTTGATCAGAAGTATTGATGTTTTGTTTAAGCTGTCTTACCTTCTAAAAATTCATCCCTTTTCCTTTATAATTCTTAAATTCTTAAAGCCCTAGAGTCCTATGGCACTCTATTTGTTCAACACTTGCTATATTATAGAATATTTTGTACATGCTACTTTATTTGATCCTTTCAGAAATCCCTAGAACTAGCCAAGGCAATTGCCTTTATCCTCGTTCATGGATGAGGACAACTGAGGCTCAAAGTAGTGACATGGTCAAGGTCACTGGGTGGTAGAGGATGGTTGTCTCCACTACCGAAAGCTTCAACTCTTAGGTTATTGTGACTTAGCAATTATGAACTATATTTTTGCCAAGAAATAACACACCTTTTAGGCACTTGAAACTGCCAGGAAAGCTGCCAGAGTTGTAACTGAAAACAGAACAGAGATGGAGGTTTGTGGTCTTTTCATCTCTAGTGCTGAGCCCACTAGGTCAGGGTTCAGGAAATACAAAATCTTCATCATCGCTTGCTAAGTTTTCCTATTTTTCCACAAAATGAAATACTTAGCCTTTATTATTTTTAGTTTAAAAAATAATTTTCCTTAAAGGAAAATAAAGGTTTGCCTGTGTTCTAAAAGGAAGAAAGTAAGGCTCGGCGCCTGTGGCTCAACGGGCTAAGGCGTCAGCCACGTACACCTGAGCTGGCGGGTTCGAATCCAGCC
The DNA here is from genome assembly GCA_963574655.1 of Perodicticus potto. Taxonomy (NCBI): domain Eukaryota; kingdom Metazoa; phylum Chordata; class Mammalia; order Primates; family Lorisidae; genus Perodicticus; species Perodicticus potto. Next base: position 2,475 of record CAUYRH010109393.1, on the reverse strand, counting down.
CGGACCCGCCAAACAACGATGGCTGCAACCAAAAAATGGCCAGGCATTGTGGCGGGTGCCTGTAGTCCCAGCTATTTGGGAGGCGGGGGCAGGAGACTCGCTTGAGCCCAGGAATTGGAGGTTGCTGTGAGCTGTAATGTCACAGCACTCTCTCCAGGGTGACAGCTTGAGGCTCTGTCTCAAAAAAAAAAAAAAAAAAAAAAAAAAAAGGAAGAAAGTATAGAAATTAAATATCAGCCATTAAATTATTAGAGAACATGCCATTTCTGGGCTAAAATATACAAAAACAATGCATAATCATCTAATAAAGCATTATGTTTCATGTGTGCATCATGTTTTATTTAATAAAATTATGTATTTTATTTATAGTTGATTTTTTATTATCTATATATTTATTTCATAAAGCTAACTGAAATTTAATAACTCCTTACCCATTCATAAAAATATTTATAGAAATATAACAAAACTAACAATGTGATTTGAAGTTGCTCCTGCTACAGAACTAGATAGCGATTCCCAGATTGGAATATAAATTGACCAATCTTTTTTTTTCTGAAACAGAGTCTCACTTTGTTGCCCTTAGTAGAGTGCTCTGGTGTCTTAGCTCACAGCAACCTCAAACTTTTGGGCACAAGCGATCCTCTTGCCCCAACCTCCCGAGTAGCTAGGTCTATAGGTGCCTACCACAAAGCTTTTTTTTTTTTTTTCTTTTTAAGAGAAGGGTCTTACTTTTGCTCAGACTGGTCTTAAACTCCTAAGCTCAGGCAGTCTACCCTCCTGGGCCTCTCAGAATGCATCTAGGATTATAGGTGTGAACCACTGCACCTGTCCTCTATTCAATCTTACAGTTAGAGCTGCTGTAATTTTTTTGGCAGGGGAGCAGGTGGAGGACTTGTCTTTGTCTTGGAGTTACATTTATAGCAAGGTAATCAACATTTTGCTTTGGTGATAAATTAATAATGTAGTCCAGTCATAATGTTGATTCACCTATATCTCAAATTTTATGAAATAACACCTTTTGTTCCTGTAAAATACTCTATACCATGTTGCTCTTTTGGGAATAGTAATTCTGATTATGTATCTTTTTCCTATTATTTTTAGAAGCAAACCTTGGGGAAAAATGTATATTTGTTAGAAGGATACTTGGAGATTTAGCTCTACTAGCCTTGGAACCAGGCATGGTCATCAATAAGTCTAGGAGCTAGTGAACTCCCCATACTCCTCAGACCCGCTCCATCCCCTTTGAGTGCTGTGTGGAAGGCATCCTGTTACACATGATTGTCCTCTACCCTGGGCTCCTCATCACTTAAGCAGTATGATTGCATTGATTCTTTATTTTCTTTTCTTCCCCTTTTGTCCCAGTGATTTCCCTTGATTGTACTTTTAAAAAGTTCAGGCCTGACCCTTTCCATACTTGGTATTGGCATTTTACAATAGATATGAGAAAAAAATTGTGTAGGATTTCAAGACAAATTCAGTTTATCAGTTGCTTATTTTTAATGTTAAAACAACTGCAACGATTCCACAATAAATATAGTGAAATTTAATGTGCTGCATTAATTTAAATGGTTTTGACACTTTTTCCTTGAAAGACTCTTTTCTGGGTAGGTATAATCTCACCTAAGTGAAGCTACAGTGTGGTTTATTTACTTTCCAGCAGTGCAATGTGGCCAACATTCCAAAGCTACGTGTCTTCCCTGGGTTTGAACTTTTTCCACCTAATCCAAGGAAAACTATTTGAGGGACATTAGTTAATGCTTTTCCAGGAATGAGAGTGGGTAAGCATTTTTTTATGGCTTATAGAATATTTAGCAATTTTGGCTTCTAATACTTAATTTTATAGCATTTTCAGTACTGATGGCAAAGGCTTCCTGCAGAAAAGTGAGAAATTATATGAATTCCCATCTTGGCATGTGAATGCCCCTGCTTAGAAGGGCAAGTCATAAGTCCTTAGTCTCGTTTCTTTTTTAAATAAAACTGGGCATTGATGTTTTCTGTGATCTAATATGTAGATACGATGAAAAGATTCATGAAATAATATACATGGAGATTTTTGGAAGCGCTCGTAAACGGTGCTATAAATTGAAACGCTTTTTACATAGAAGACATCTAAGACAAAATTATTCTTTTTCATGATAGTTTATTTAAATTCTGTAAAAATTTTAATAATGTAAGTAACTACCAATGAAAGAACCTTATGTGCCTCATTTGCATTCATAAATATCCATGAAGGATCTCTTTCACCAACGTTATTCACTCTTAGTTTAGGACAAGGTCAGACATTGATTATGTTTGACAGTCTTAACAAAAGTGAATAGAGAAGATAAATATTCTTTTTTTTTTTTTTTTTTTGAGACAGAGCCTCAAGCTGTCACCCTGGATAGAGGCTGTGGCATCACAGCTCACAGCAACCTCCAATTCCTGGGCTCAAGCGAGTCTCCTGCCTCTGCCTCCCAAGTAGCTGGGACTACAGGC